>JAJHJA010001139.1:0-117955 GCA_021202915.1 Heliconius himera | reverse complement strand
TTCTGGTAAAATATAACTCTTGAAACATTTACACCATATTTTGGTATCTCATAAACACCTACTATCAACAATTACCTATTAAGTTAGCTTTTCTTTATAATAGGATATGATAGGATATGATTCAAAGCCCGTGTGGCCGTAATGACTGCCATATCAGACAGGATGGTGTGATAAGACACCATTAACAGCTCGGACATTTCTCTGCCTCAGTTTCATTTATATGCTGATTAAAATCGATTATGAAATACATCGTATAAAGAAACTATTATTCGATATCTATTTATCATAACGCATTTATTGAGGCCAGTAGGCGTAGGGGCACAAATGTGTGTTTTTAAACCTGCAGGGGTTGTTGGTTCGATTCCAATTCGGGTCTGGAGTCGAGGCAAAGCGAGGTGAGTTCCGCCAGTCAACAAGCAATGACTCCAGTTATAAGTTTTTAGGTAATAGATTTTTAGTATGACATACGCCTATGTATACATTTTAATTATTGGATTTTTTCCTGTATTTATACTGCAAGTTATTCTTTTTTGCCAAATTGCATAAGTATCGGAAGTATCCTATAGGTCTTGATTACGTAGCTGATTGACTTAGAAGCATGATTTTTTCTGTGCTTCAAGGGACCTAGACCTGAATATTAATTATTAATTTTAGATCGATATATCCACACAATCCCGAAATAGATGCTCTTGATAGACAGACAGATATACAACAAAGTATATAAGGGTTCTATTTTTTCCTTTTAAGGTACGGAACCTTAAAAATGAAATACATCGTATAAAGAAACCATTATTCAATATCTATTTATCATAACGCATTTATCATACAATTTGAAAGGAATAAATCTTAATAAAAGATTCATAGATCTTTCGGTTGTATGAATTAATACGATAGTTCATTTAAGCAACCTAGTTTTAGTTAAAGGTAACTCGGTTAGGATAATTTTGATTTATTTAAAGTATTTAAGCTCGGTTTTAGTTTATGTTGATTTTAAAGTTTTTGGTACATTTAACAATCTAGCATTTGGTTTCGAAATATTTTGTATTATAATAGAAAAATTCTGTATATTATCAGTTATATTTTTAAAGAAACTATTTTAAAAGAATATTTTAATTCTTCTGCTCTGGCAAAAACAAATGATTTTCGCCACTCAGCACGTAACGTCTCGATTACAAGCGGAAAATAAAGAACGGAGTGTCTTGACACTAAAATCTCTCTACCTATGCCGCTATACGGAAAGAATGTGCAGCTGTTTTTACATCAAACGATGTACCCATATATTAAATAGTTAAGATAGTTACACTTCTACTTGTCCATAGATAAAAAATATAGCCTTAGGCGAGCGTTCGTTATTGTATTTAGAAAACATCTTGAAGTAATTTGCAGTACACGTAGGTAGAGCTCCTAATATGATATATGCACGCGATTAGTGAACAGACTTGAGACTTTTTTAACATTTTTAAAGTGTTATTCTACACTCAGGAAAGAAAAAATCTTATTTAGGAAACTCATTAAAAATATATATTTATACATATAAAAATAAAAAAAATTATACGTTTTCTAAATAAGTAGACTTGAGCCATTTTAGCGCTCCACTAGGAGAAATGTTTGAGATATGATACGGAATAATGGGTAAAAAAGTATAGGTAATGTACTTTTAGAAAGTATCTTTAAATACACTTTAATAAACTTAAAAGTGAAAGCTTTTGACAGAATTAGTTCAATTACAAAATTATATATACTACAACAAATCAACGAAATACTAGGTGTTTCTGTTTACAAAAAAATCTCTCTCCAAAACTCCCTAGAACTAATTAGTCTTAATGCCTTCTAGATTCCGTAGAAAGATACATATTCTATTGTAGTATTGGTGGTTTTATAAAAGCTCATTTTTAAAATATTTTCTTTGGAATAATATTCGAAATGATGTCATCCATTGCCAGACACTTAGCACGATTTTATTTCCTCGTCAATATATATTAAATAATCTCGATATTTATATAAAGATATACATTGGAATATATTTAACTTAAGCTCGGTGGTTTTAATTGCACTTAATAAAATAAATTATAATTATATTTTGTTATAAATTATTTAAATCAATTTTCACTATTTACTAAATTTAATTCCAATCACATATTAATCTTATATCATAACATAAAAGCACAGTTATCACAATTACAGATCAAAATTAAATATTTAAAAAAAAATGTCACAACTGCCTTGTCTAATGTCTGCACTGCCCCCGGCGAGTAGCACGTGCGTCTGGATTATTAATTGGAGACAATAAACTTGGAACCGAGACTGTTTGTTACTCCAAGCGTCCTCTCCTCTTTATCTGAACACCACATATTAAGCGTGGGCGTGCTAATATAAATTCTTTAGAGATATATGACACTGTGGCAGAGTATAGGGCCTGAGGTTTCAAAATATTCTTTAAATGGCAACTGGCCTTTTGCACGTAAGTGTAGCATTGTGGAAATATTGTATTAAAAGTTGGTTTGTATATATAATGTAGAGTATTTAATTTTAAATATTGACGTTGTATGAACTACAAATTAAAGATTTTAGCTTCAGGGTGTATACAGCAGGGTAGGAGGAGGGAACCTCGTGCTAAGACATCCGGTCCCCCAATTTACGCCGATTTCTGGAGGCGTTACGTATTGAGTGGTGGTGGTGGATGTGAACTCAATACCGCGTTTATCCTCGACATCAGAGCGAAGAAATGAATATATTAAATATATAATCTTAAAAATATATTATTCTCTTCTCTTAAAAATATATTATACTCGAATGGGAATCGAATTCACAACCTATCACGTTTACAATCACACTCATGTGCCTTGCTCCATGACTGGCCTCATTACTCCATTTATTTTTTTCATTTCAAATTTAAATTAATGAAATATTAGAACAGTGAATAGAAAGATCACGTTGTTATTAAAACCATATCTTAATTGATCGTGTTCCTTAAATTTCAATTAACAAAAATGTAGGGTACACAGCTGATTTGTCTAAAGAAGACACCTGAAGCACCCAACGTTAGCGCACACCCAATAAGTTATTTTCATATAATAACTAATACATTAACGCCCAATATTAATAACCTATCTCCAACGTCAATCTTAGGTTGTTTCATATATTTATCCAATCTCTAGATAGGATAGATATATGAAACAATCTAAGATTGACGTTGGAGATAGGTTATTAATATTGGGCGTAAACCGATTAAATCTTATCTCGGGTTACGATCCAAGATATAATTACAGAATACTGGTTAAACTTCACACCATCACTTTCTAACGTGAGTATTCAATTACCAGTAATAACTATAGTATACTTATTGATCCATCAAACTCTCAATTTGTCCATCAAACTGACCTTTTTATTATATACCTGGTTGTGGGGTTCCGTGGTGTTGTTTATGGATTAAACTGAATATAGTGGTGTTTGGTTAAGTTCTGTGATGGTGCTGTAATAATAGTGTTGTTAAGGTCAAGGGTTTCCAGAGCTTTTATATTTTATATATTTTATTTTCAGCTTGCTCGCAGTATCCCAGCTGCACACAGTAGGGTAGGCAGAGGAACCTAGTGTTAAGACACTCCGTTACCCATTTTCCGTCAAATTCTGGAGGCATTGCAAGTTGAGTAGCAGAACTCAATGCCGCCTTTGCCTCGACAGCAGAGTGAAGAAAATTGAATATAAATTTAAGTAAATATTTCATCTCCTCGAGTGGGGATTGAACCCGCAACCAGTCAGTTTTACAGTCACACTTTGTGCCCCTGCGCCACGACGGGCCTGTTTTTTAAATTGTTATTTATATAATATTAGTTATATCAAAAAAAAAAAAAATTTGTAACATAATTTAAAGATCGTGGTGACTTTTCTAGAAATTAAAATAAATCAACTATGTAATTCAGTTAAGCGTTTCATATTGAATGTAACAAATTTATGTTCATTGCAATTTTTTTTTATATATTAAGTGCCTCTGCCTACCCTGCTGTGTGTGGGAAAGAGAGTAAAGCGAATAAAACTATTAACTCTTTTTAAGAAAAATAGAGAAGGTATAAGTTAATTCAGCCAATCTATTAACTAAAATTTCGCAACAGGAATATTTATGTTAATACTTTTTTCTAAATATATTTAAAAATAAATATATAAAAAAGACAGTATGAACACTATCCTTAATTCCGGTAACGGCAACAGCCACAGATTATAAATAAATGTACATATAAACTAAATCGATTTGAAAGTAAGCTTGTTAATTATCTTCTCATCAATTTTTATAATATATCGAGACGGAACCAATCTCTGAGTGACGTGTAATGTCTATCGAGAACATTCTTTTCAATCACTTTAAGTATCAATTTTAATGTATTAATTAATAATAGTATATAGCTTTTAATTTTCTTACTTCGTCAATTAAAGCTTTCGAACATAATATAATATTTCTAAGACGTGCTACGGTTTTTGTTACTGCAAAGTTATAATTGTATGATACGGTACTAAAGTATGTTAATAATATTTTCGAATATTAAAAAGAAAATGGTTTGATTATAAATTTGTTCAAAAAAAAAAGAAATTCTATCTACATCTATATTAGTATAGATCAGATGACCGCATCAAACCAAATAAACTATTTAGTTTAATTATAATAATATAGACTAATCTATATTATTATAATTAAATAAATAAAAATAAATCAGTTTCACGCTGTATCCCGCACACAGCAGGGTAGGCAGAGGGAACCTAGTATTAAGACACTCCGATCCCCACTTTCCGGAGGGTTCTGGAGGCATTGCGTGCTGAGTGGCGGAACTCAACGCCGCGCTTTGTCTCGACACCAAAGCGAAGAGAAGAAAATATAAAAGTAAATAAATATTTTATCTCCTCTAGTGGGCATCGAACCCACAACCAGTCGATTTTACAGTCACACTTTATGTCCATGCGCCACAACTGGCCTTTATTATAATTAAGTAATATACACTAATCTATATTATTATAATAAAACTGAAGAGTTTATTTGGTTGAACGCGGTAATCTCATGAACTACACGTCAGAATTGAATATCATTTTTATATTGCACTATCCGTTACCGAAGGCTTTAGGCATTTAGAAAGTGTCATACACAACTCTCAATTACTTCTAATTAATCACGCTAGTAAAGGTAAAATTTAGTAGGAAATACTGCCCATTGTCACTACCCTAGGTTTGACGAAGTTGACATTTGTATTATAAGACTGCTCTCTTGTATGTAATATTGTAAAATTATTTGCTACTATCTGAGAGTAAAAAAAATATAGTTCTTTCTATCTAAAAACAATATTTCTTTAGTAATTCTTACCTTTTGATCACCAAATCGCATCTGTCGTCTGGCGTTTCTGGCAACGTTCATCCGGCAGAGGAACACCCTGTCTTCTCCATCGGTGGGCGATCGCGACAGCTCTGACCTGACAGCTTGCTGGTCTTGTTTGTCTATCACGTCGTATACGCTATCACCGTGGATTAGAAGATCTTCCTGTAGATTAAAAAGAAGATTAAAGCAAATGCAAAGAAGATTCATGTACTATTTTCCATTTTAGTGTAGACAGAGAGAATATGAGACACTCCGTTCAACAGTTTCCATCAAATTTTATAGATAATTTCTGTTAAGTTGCGAAGCTTAACGCCGCGCTTTGTCTATCAGAAAGGGCGAATGAAAATATTTTATATATAGGTTATTATTCTTCCGAGTAGGGATCCCACGATCATCATATTTCCAGTTATATATGAGACAGGTCACTATAATATACATACGTTATGTAGATACAAAAAAACATAAGGACATTGATTTCAATCATGATAATTTTCACTAGAAATTATTATTTTTCCTGTCCATCAATTTTTAAGCACTTCAGACAAATTTTAAATTACATAAATATTTACTAAATTCCAAATCAGCATTCCTATTTTGGATTTATGAATAATTATTGATTAAAATATCTGTTCAATAACTCAAACTCAAAGATTTTTCACGAACTATAAACAGCTTCACGCTCTATCCCGCACACAGCAGGATAGGCAGAGGGAACCTAGTGTTAAGAAACTCCGTTCACGAACTATTTTTGTGTATTTAAAATTAATTACTCTCCACGATCGATCGTAAAACATCCGAATCGTATTCGTCACATCTAAAATATTACCAGCAACCAAAGACAAAAGTGGTTGTCGACGATTAAAATAATACTCTGCGGTCGCCACACTGATGAAAATGTCGACGCAATCTCACAAAAGTATACGGCTCTTTAAAAATAAAAGCGTTTGTTTCAACTTTGCGGCGGCGACCTGGTGCTCGGTTTCCGCAATTACTATTCTTCATTTGTCTTTTGTTCTATGGTTTGGATGAAATATTTTGACATTTTTTTGGTATCAAATCAGGTTTGTAATTTTGAATAGTAAGGGGAACGGAAGGAACCTAATATTGATTACGTTTCCCGATTTCCTTCTTGTTTTTGAGATATTGCGTGTTGAGTTGCGTTCTCAATACTTTTTGTGTACCATAGTGATGAAATGAAAATAATTTAAATATAACCTATTGTTTTTTATATAAGCCAGTCATGGTGCAGTGGTACAAACCTGTGTGACTGTAAAATCGAATGGTTGTGGGTGCGATCGCCACTCGAGGAAATGAAATATTTATTTTGCATTTATATTTTCGCGACGTAGTGCTGTTACTTAACATGTGATTCTGCCAAAATTTGGCGGACAGTGGAGTTTTGGAACGAAAGTGTCTTAAGAACTTGAGAACGGAGTGTCCTAACACTAGGTTTTCTGTGCCTACCCTGCTATGTGCGTAATACAGTGTGAAGCTAAAAAAAACAATGTTTGTAGCTTTACGCTGTATCTGAGGTACCCTCTGGTGTCGAGACATATCGCACCGATGAGTTCCGCCACACAACACGCATTGCTCCAGAATTTGGCGGATAGTGGAGGACAACAAATGTCTTAATGGGGACGGAGTGTCTTAACACTATTACACTAGGGTACTATGTGTGGGTGCTATGGGATACAGCGGGAAGCTAAAAAAAAGACAATAATCGTACTAGTTATTTGTCACATTGTTGACATAATTCAGATACACCTACAACCAAACCTACATTACCTACAGTTTAATAATATATAATCCGTTTATCTATATAGGCTATTATATTTCCATTCGTCGGCCAACAATTACACGTTAAATGCTTTAGGCAATGCGCTGTTTAATTATAGTTTAAGCGGGATGACTATCAAAAATATAAATATAACACAGAATTATGTCTGACAAAACTATCCAAGCGGACTATATTCTAGAGCGCCATTTCTAGTAAATCCACTGTAATTACTAGTACGTTGCCGTGAGATGTTCTTCTTGAACAGGGTTAATAATATCGTTGTATTACTCTTTGTTTAAGAATATTCAACAGTTTCAATTAACCTGGCTCTCCGTGTTGGTTAGTTTAATTAAATAATAGAGAAGGTAAGAATTTCCTAAGGTTTTCGTATAGGATAGGGCTGTACAACGTCTGTGTTTCTTATAAAGAAGACATTTTTTATTAAAGACATAAAATTTTGTTTATATATTCAACTTGTTTATTGCATTTTCTGTAGAAATTAAGAACAAGTCCTGTTTTTCTAATCAGCTTCACGCTGTATCCCACACACTGCAAGTTAGACAGAGGGAAACTAGGATTAATACACTCTATTTGCCACTTTCTGCCGATTTCTGAAGGTTTTTCTAATATTTAAGTAAATATATTACCTATAGAATATAATTGATATTTATGCAAAGTAATGTATTAGGCTTTGCCATTCCATATAAAATATTTATTCAGCTTTAAAGTGGTGCGATCATATGACTATATATATTTTCATCTGCGTTGTATAAAATAAAAGAAAAAAATACAAAACAATTTTACTCTATTTCCCGAATGGCAGGATAGAGACTGAGTGACTTCTTCAGTTTCGAGACGTTGCTTATTAAGAAATGAAACTCAACGCCACATTTTTAAAATGGACATACATATATAAGAGATATAATTTAGATTTATTAATACTTTAAAATAATCATTCTACATTATATAACCACCATTGAACAACAAACCTGAATTGACTACAACCATATTTCCTGATCTTATCATAATAATAACTAAATCAAATAATAAATATAGAGTAAGGTAATGTGTGGTCTATTAATTTATGACGTGCGACCCCGTCTGACGTCAGCGTCACAGCGCCCCGCCCACCTGTCGCGGGCGGTCCGGCGCGACGTGGATGTGCGCCTGCGCATATACGAGAGTATGGACGCGCAAAATGTAAATAAAATTATTAGAGATTAAATAACTTGGATTATTTGTGAAATGTATGCATAATAGAATGTGAGTATTTCTTTGTTTTATTCTTATGATGAGAAGGAAGTGTTAAATAAAATTTGACTGATTTAGTACGATAGATAGTTTAATAAAAACGGTAACGATTAACCAATATTAATATTTTTTTAATAAAACGATAGTCAAGTGTATTGGTTGTGAAGGATATATGACGCAGGAGCACAAGCGTATTACTATAAACGTGAATGGTTGTGGGTTCCATTCCAACTTGAGGAAATTAATCATTTAATATTTTCATTTTTTTGCTCTGGTAACGGTCCGGTAGAGGAAATTGGGGAACTAAAGTGTCCTAATAGGGCCGAATCTGCCTACTCAAGAACGTGTGGGATACAGTTTGAAGCAAAAAAATAAATCTTATATATACAATTTCGTTTCTAATAAAAAAAATATAATTTTCCAAATAAAACATTCAAATTAATATCAATGATATACCTATTCATAATTTATAATAGCTTAAAACATACATTTTTTATACAACCCATTCATTTAAGATGACAGGTGTGTCACCATACGACATTAACGTCACCAGATCATAGACCACTTGTCGCTATTTACATGTCATTATACGCTCGAGTGCCACCCGACGTGCTGATTTAAAATGAATACTACTAAGTTAATCAAGATATTATTTAAATGACTTCTATAGCGACTTATCTGATTTTAAACAACCAGTTGGTGGGCCTCGTATAGAGCTGTTGGCGTAAAGCTGTTGTAAATGATTGGTATTTTAGCTTTGAAAGCTTCTTTTGTTTGTTAAGTACATATTTTTTTCGTAATTTCGCGTTTTTCTTTAATTTTGCGCTGTATTTCGCACATAGAGAAGGAAGAGGGATTTTGTGTTAAGACACTCTGTCTTCCATTTTTTGCCGAATTCTGGAAGTTGCCAATTGATTAATTGGTAACTACAATTAAATAGATGGGAAAATGTTGTTAAAAATGTAATAAATTGTGTTATAAATATAAATTAATAACTTTTGAAAACTTCGACATTTTAGGTGCTTAAGCTTTGTATAACTGCTAAATTTCTTGTTGATGTATTTATTAAAAGTGAATATTACCAGTCAACTTAATAGAATGTGTTTAAAAGAGTGGCAATTATGTAACAGCAGTCATATAATATATTCACAAGTACAAATTCGTATAGAAGATATACATATATAGTAAACACACACTTACTATTAATATTATTATACAACAATATATAATTTTACTTATTTAGAATTTCTTTCCTAAGTGTGGAATAACACTTTAAAAATGTTTAAAAAATATATACTTTTGTTACATAAGAGTAATAAATTTTACATTTTTATTATTATTATTCTTTATATGTGAGGCCAGTCGTGGCGCAGGGGCATAAAGTGTGACTGTAAAATAAACTGGTTGTGGGTTCGATCCCCACTCGTTTATTTATATTTTCCATTTCTTCGCTCTGGTGTCGAGGCAAAGCGAGGCGCTGAGTTCCGCCACTCAACACGCAATGCCTCTAGAACTTGGCGAAAAGTGGGGAACAGAGTGTCTTAACACTAGGTTCCCTCTGCCTACCCTTCTGTGCACGGGAGACAGCGTGAAGCTGATTTATTTATTTTATTCTTTATTTGAACACCATTAACATAAATACAGAAAAAAATAATACTATATATACGTAATGTAATTTCAACAATTATCTATAAGTGTACAACAAACAGCCCTCGGCGACTTTAAGTATTTATTATGTCTTTCATAAAATTATCTTAACTAAGCAATTTATTTTAAATATCCACATTAAGTATTACGATTCATGAGAAATTTTCTTGTAATGATATTAATTGATAGTAGTTTGTGTTTTGTTATATTTGAAACATTGTAGCAGAAAATCTTATAAAATATAACTCTTAGTATTGTCTTTATCTTTTAGCTTCTCGCTGTATCCCGTACACAGCAGGGTGGGCAGAGGGAACCTAGTGGCAAGACATTTCGTTTCCCATTTTCCGCCGAATTCTGGAGACATTACGTGTTGAGTGGCGTAACTTAACGCTTCACGCTAACGCTTTGTATCGGCATCAAAACGACGAAATGTAAACAATAAAAGTTTCATTTATTTACTTTTTCTATATTACCAAATTATTGAAATCCATACTAACTTTAAATTATTAATAAGAAAAACCGATAAAAAATAAATTACAGAACAAAAAAAACCGTTACAACAGCAACAGAACAAAAGTGCGCTGTAATTTGAAGAAAAAAAAACTCCACAATCGTAAACAAGATGATCTATAGCAATCACGTCGATCAGATCTAAATGTTGGGCTAACGGGCATCGGACTACAATACTGGTATCAATTGAATATAACGAAATACCGGTACGATACGGAGATAAACAACGGCCCCACCGCAGACTGATGGAGGAAATGTGTTTTATTTTGATGTATTTTTGAATATAGCTGGCTATTATGGAGGCCAGTCGTGGCGCAGCGGCACGAGGTGTGACTGTTAAAGCGACTGGTTGTGGGTTCGATCCCCACTCGAGGAGATGAAATATTTACTTAAATTTATATTTCCAGTTCTTCGCTCTGGTGTCAAGGTTAAGCGCGGCGTTGAGTTCTGCCACTCAACACGCAATGCTTCCAGAATTCAGCAGAAAGTGGGGAACGGAGTGTCTTAACACTAGGTTCCCTCTGCCTACCCTGCTGTGTGCGGGATACAGCGTGAAGCTGATTTAATTTAATTTTATTTATTTAGATATTATATTTACAAAAAAACTTTTAATAAAGAAAACATTTTTTTTTATAATTAAAACTTAGATGTAAGTAGCAAAATTATATTTTTATAGAGCATAAAAATATGTCACTAAAGTGAAATATGAACACGCAACTATCGATTTTAGTCTAATATGTACTAACTGCGTCACAATGGTTCTCTACAAATAATAAACTTGGCTTCACTTAATGAAACTACGTTATAGTATCTACTGTAGTTAATTAATCATACAAATATTTGCATAGGCTTTATTTTTTTGATAATTAGCATATTACAGTCGTCAATCACACTCGTTATATAAACCTATGGATAAAAAAATAGGCCTATGGAAGTATGTTATGAGACACAGGGAAGCTCATATTTAAAGAAAAATGGGATGTACATTTTAACTTACTTAGTAAAAATTTATGTAAAATTACTTATTTAGAAAACGTATAAAAAATTGAACGTAGCGAGACTCGAACCCGCGCCTCCTGGAAACCGACCAGGCGCTCTGACCACTAAGCCATACGTTCTCATCAAGCTATGTCGAAATTTTTATACGCTTGTTACAACTTATTTATGTTGTTAGCATCTCTGTAGGGATTTTTACAAATTTCCGCTACCCAAAAATAATTACTTAGAATTATCGTTAGAATTTTATAGATTTTTTGTATATATATATATATATATTCATATTTATACAGAGTGTTTTTGTCTTTACCACTTTAAATAAAAGCACAGCAATTGTTGACGAATCTTAATAATTTTTTTTAGGTATGAGTTTGAAATATTTTACCACATTCTGTATAATTTTTAATATTTCCACAGCTAATGAAATGTTTATTTTTATTATTATTTAAAATGGAAAGAAATTATAGAAAGCTCAGCTTTTTATTGATCTCTTTCCCTATATACCTGCTAATTGGGAAGTGGTTCATAATATTTCAAAATATTGTTTTTTTTGTATGTATTTCTTAATATATTACAAAGTAAATATTACAAAATCATTTTAGAGGCCGCTATTTAATAACTCCTGTTGTAGATTAATGTTCGAAACGAAAGCACTGTCGTAATTGTATTACAAATTAATGTTTGTCTTATGTTTGATTTATTGTGGTCTACACCTCGGCATGATGTACTGACACCGTTAAAGAGTGCTAGTGTTGTTAACATTAGCAAATATAACTTTTGTTTGGCCACCTCATTTAGGGTAGGCAGAGGGGAACCTAGTGTTAAGACACTCCGTTCCCCACTTTCTGCCGAATTCTGGAGGCATTGCGTGTAGAGTGGCGGAACTCAGTGCCGCGCTTTGCTTCGATACCAGAGCGAAAGAAAGGAAATATAAATTTAAGTAAATATTTCATCTCCTTGAGTGGGGATCGAACCCACAACCAGTCGGTTTTACAGTCACACTTTGTGCCGCTGCGCCACGACCGGCCTCTCTAGTGTTATTAACATTAGCAAATATAACTGTTGTTTGGCCACCTCATTTATTTTCTCTACCTTAGAGAAAATTAAAAATTGACAATTATTATTAGAAATTAAAAAGTAAAAATAAGATTATACAAAAATAAATGAATGATGAAATATTCTGAGTTTACCAACAAATATTGGAGAAAATATTAAAATAGAAAAAAATCTAGACAATGGCATTTTGTGTCACATGGAGATAGGTGTTGATTAAAAAATAATGCTGTTCTTTTTGCTAATATTCTATGATACGAATTCTTTGGCTATGATACATTCTTACAATGTGGAATGTATGCAACGGAAATACATTAAAGGTTATAAGGCTAGACTAGAACAGCTTGACAATGAACTTTCAAAAATAAAAAGAAAACTTGGAATAGTAATTTTGTATGGTACACTTACTCTCGTTTTTATTTAGTGTCCCAAAGAATTATAAGATAATAAAGAAATCTTTTTTTTTTAATTTTAAGTTTGTATCACGCATGAGGAGAGAACTTGGGAACCAAGTTTTAAGACACTCCGTTCCCCAATAAAACGCTTCTGTTCCCCAATTTTATCATCGAATCTACAACTTGTCGCGTTTAGTTGATTTGGCGCCCCTGTGTGACCCTTGGCCTCAAATATATGTTAATTAAATGTTTTTTTTTATATAAACATATTTTAATATCAAAAATAATTTAAATGATTGAGGCCAGTCGTGGCGCAGCGGCACAAAGTGTGACTGTAAAACCGATTGGTTGTGGGTTCGATCCTCACTCGAGAAGATGAAATATTTATTTAAATTTATATTTCTCTCTAAGCGCGGCGTTGAGTTCTGCCACTCAACACGCAATGCCTCCAGAATTTAGCAGAAAGGGGGGAACTCAACACTAGGTTCCCTCTCCCTACCCTGCGGGTGGATAGGATACAGCGTGAAGCTGATTAATTTAAACGAAACCCAAATTCGATAGTAACTACAAACAACGATCAATATCCTAGAATAATACAAGAACTACCTATTGACAAACTGTACAGACTCAATATCGCTACAACCAATTTAATCTCAAACGTCAATCTCAAAACGAATAAGGTGTATAACATTTAGAGACGTGTAAAACCGAAAACTGCGATAAACCATTCAACGATAAGGAAACAGAGGTACCTTTTGAAATACATTGGTTACACAATACAAATGATAAATTTGTATCGCCCCAGGCCCAAGCTTCGTTTGAGCCCACCCATTATTAGAAGACCTCCCCTGCCTTCCCCTGTCCTCCCTATATAAGATATACTACTTTGTGTTCAGTGGGAAGTATTAGATTTGTGGTTCATTTAACAGTGGTCGGTTAAATAACAAAGGTTCTAATGATTTACATCAAGAAATCGGCAGGTTAGCGACGAAGCGTTGTGGTTGTGATTATAGTTTCGTTTGCATATTGAATTGTGCGTTCTGTCTATTGTTTATAGCTGGATCGACGTGTGTGGTTCGAGGGAAGTACGAGGGGTGCAATTAGGAAGTCTACTCGGTTTCATAGTAGTGTGTATTGTACAGGTGAGTTAACCGTTACGGCTTTATTGTATGATGTTTGTTAAATGGTAAGCTTGATTCTAGGTTTAGTTTATCTTTTTACATTATTTATATCTTAATCTTGTTTTCTATTTGATTTATTAAATAGAGTGTACGGCTTAATTATTTTACTTTACATACTGTACAATATTTATAGCTGATAGAAAGTACAAAAAAAAAATAAACTCTGTCTCATTATACTTAAAAAATGCAATTCTCTGATTTGTCCAAGAATTGACAAAATTTAATATTTTTAGGTGTATTAGTATTATCTGTTGAAAAAAATGTGAAGCTGGTTACGATTGCTTTGCTATAGTTTTTATTAACCTATGCTATTATAAAAAAAATATTTAGCAAAAAAAGTATATATCGTTGAGGCCAGTCGTAGCGCAAGGGCGCAAAGTGTGACTATAGAACCGACTGGTTGTGGGTTCGATCCCCGCTCGAGGAGATGAAATATTTACTTAAATTTATATTTCTATTGTTGAGGCGTTGAGTTCTGCCACTCAACACGCAATGCCTCCAGAATCCGGCAGAAAGTGGGGAACGGAGTGTCATAACACTAGGTTCCCTCTCCCTACCCTGCTGTGTGCGGGATAGAGCGTGAAGCTGATTTTTGTTTAATATATATCGTTTAATATTAAGAAAGCTAAGAGCTATTTGAAAAATCTGCCTTCACAGCAGTTTCCCGCCCTAAACACCATACTTAAGACTCACATTGTTTTTAAATAGATATTTGAATTAAGTACTTATTTCTTCTAAAATCTTATCATTAATCTTAATTGCGAAATAACAATAAAATATCGCTTAGATGACTTCAGAGAAAGCAATGAAAAATGAACTATATTTATGTGAAAGTAGAGTTTAAAATATTATTTTAAACAGCAATAATGATTGGTATCGATCATTACATTACGGGCCTTATAAGAACCAGATCGTGGGAAAATGGCTGATAGTTAAAGTATGAGATTGAGATGGTTTTTTTTAATAATAATAATAATAATATTTTCTGTATTTCGCATTGCTTTTGACTTTGTATATTAAATTTAAAAAAAAATTAAAGCAGCTTCACGCTGTATTCCGCTCACATCAGGGTAGGCAGAGGGAACCTAGTTTTAAGACTCCGTTCCCCACTTTCCGCCAAGTTCTGGAGGCATTGCGTGTTGAGTGGCGGAACTCAACGCCGCGCTTTGCCTCGACACCGAGCGAAGAAATGAAAATATAAATGTAAATAAATATTTCATCTCCTCGAGTGGGGATCGAACCCATAACCAGTCGATTTTGCATACACACTTTGTGCCCCTGCGCCACGACCGGCCTATTATACTACTGGCCGGTATATTAAAAAAATATATATTTTTTGTATTTGTCTTTAGAGGCAGTTTTTAACCGATTTCAAAATCACCAGGTTATAAGTTTGACATATATGTATTTGGTTTCCAGGCACTTGTGGTAAATGTCAGTGTATGAATAATGTATAGTATCGATGCTCTCTAGGTGAAGTATCGAAAGCGATGATCGCAAAAAAAATCGCTTTTTTAAACTACTAAGAAAATTACTGATCATTGAGACTGAGACTGGATTACGATGCAGTGAATTAATATTTATTATTTACAATTTAATTTTAGCTCCACATATAACAGTAATATATAAGCAATAAAATATTAAAATAAACAATACTATTTTTTGGTGGAGAACTGAGGTATTTTAAAGGGAACGAGGTTCCCAAATTCCCTCCCTGCGTATCCTGCTATGTGAGCGAAATTTAAAGAAATGTATGTAATAAATATAGCTAATATTTTTTGTGGTTTTGCTCTACTAACTCTACTAAGCTAGCTAAAAATAGCAACAAACTAGCTATTTGTTTTAATTTTCCAAAAAAAATGTTATTTATTTTATGTATTTCTCGCTTACCCTAGTCAGAGAGAAATATGTGGTCAAAAAAAATCGATTTTCTAAACCAATTTTTCAAATAACACCGATATCGTATCGCTATACGACAGACTATCTGGCTATCTCTGCCTTTCGACATCTGACAAACTGCTTCTATCAAAACAAAATGTCGGGCAATCTAACAGATGGATGTATAAACGTTCGCATTGAGTCCTATCAAATATTGCATTTGTATTTTATTTATATTTATATAAGGAGAATAAATAAAAATAAATAAATCAGCTTCACGCTGTACCCCGCACATAGCAGGGTAGGCAGAGGGAATCTAGTGTTAAGACACTCCGTTCCCCACTTTCTGCCTAATTCTGGAGGCATTGCGTTTTGAGTGGCAGAACTCAACGCAGCGCTTAACCTCGGCACTAGAGCAAAGAAATGAAAATGTAAATTTAAGTAAATATTTCATCTATATATATAAGGAGAAAGACGAATTAATCGTATTTTGAAGAGAGAAATTATATTTTCGATAAAATATATAAGTTATTATTTTGACAATTGCTTCCGGTTTTCTGTAAAAGGACTTTACTAGTGGATAGTAAAAATATAGTTTTTTTTTAAATAGAACCTAATGTTAGGACACTTCTTTCTCATTAAGAGAATTTCCTTCTTCGCTCCGATCCACTTTCCGCCGAATTTTGGAAGAATCACATGTTAAATGATAGAACTCAACATCACGCTTTGACTCGTTAAAAGAGCGAAGAAATGAAAAATAAAATATTTTATTTCCTCGAGTGGTAATTCGAACCCACTGACTGGACTGATCTCAAGACATATTTTTTTAATATTTTTGTGAGACAGTGGTTGTTTAGCGAAAATTGACTATATATACATTTATCCTAACAAAATATAAATAAAAAACAGTATAAAATAAATAAACATAAAATCTAAAGATTGATTGCTCCAATGTCGATCATAGTGCCAACGCTAGCGTAAAGGTTATTAATCATAATTTGAATATATTGATCGGGTATCTCCGCTCAATGGTAGCATGTTTCACACAGACTGATCGCCAAATTTTTGTATATATATTTAATACAGGCTGTTAATTTTTTGGTAGAGTCCAGTCGTGGCGCATGGGCACAAAATGTGACTGTAAAATCGACTGGTTGTGGGTTCAATCACCACCAAAACGAAATATTTATTTACATTTATATTTTCAAATTCTTCGCTCTGGTGTCGAGGCTAAGCGCGGCGTTGAGTTCTGCCACTCAACACGCAATGCCTCCAGAACTTGGCGGAAAGTGGGGAATGAAAATCAGTTTTACGCTGTATTCCGCATACAGCAGGATAGGCAGAGAGAATCTAGTGTTAAGACACTCTGTCCTATTTTTTCCACAGAATTCAGGAGGTCGCGCTTTGAACGACACCACAGCGAAGAAATAAAAATAAAACAAATTTAAATAAACATTTCATACACACAATTCTTTTGCAAAGCCCAACCGTCAACATTTATACAGCACGTTCAATAAACAACAATAACAGTCAAATATTTAATTAATATGAAGCAAAGTTTATGAATCAACCTGTATAGCCGGTGTGCGGGCGCGGCTAACAATAAAACGTAGTGATTAATTTATCCACTCTGCGCCTAACGATTTAGGGTCACTGGTACGATTTGTATCGACCCACCGGCTGGCTTTGAGAATTAAATGAATGATATTGATTTTTTTTTTGATATATTAACCGATTGTTGTAATAAGTAGAGTCGGTTTTTTTTAATGTGGACGGAAACGAAAGATGGAAGTGTCGTTTGAGTTGAGGATATATTTGAGATAATAAAAATTTACATTTTACTTCTTCTTCTTCAGCTTCACGCTGTATCCCGTGCACAGCAGGGTGGGCAGGGGAAAATTAGTGTTAAGACACTCCGTTCCCCACTTTCTGCCGAATTCTGGAGGTATTGCGTGTTGAGTGGCAGAACTCTTCGCCGCACTTTGCCTCGACACCAGAGCGAAGAAATGGAAATATATATTTAAGTAAATATTTGATGTCCTCGAGTGGGGATCGAATCCACAACCAGTCGGTTTTACAGTCACACTTTGTGCCCCTGCGCCACGACTGGCCTCACTTTTTTAGATTTTACCTTAATGTTATAAGAAATTTAGGTTTTTATTGCGTATTATGTAAAAAAACTTAGTGTCTTAAAAATAAGTGTCTAAGATCAATCAATTATTGTTGGTAAATCTTACAATGTTATTTTGAACTATTTCATACTGTCTAAGTTGCGTGCTGGTTTCTTAGCTCAAAAGTCAAAAACGGAACCCTTATAGTAATTACTTTGTTGTCTGTCAAGACCATTTATCTCGAGATAGTGTATAGGTATCAAGGTGAAATTAATATCAAATATTCAGGTCTATAGTCCTTTGAAGTATAGAATGAAGCTTCTAAGTCAACGTAATCAAAAGATACGAGTGTTTATACATGGCTATTATTATATTTTATATAAAATTGGCCGCGTTGTCACCAAACCTAAAGAGTACTTCCCATGGATCCATATTCATGAAGTTTGGCACGAGGTGAGAATTTACAATACAAATGAAGAAAAACAATCGAAAAGTCAAAATGAGATTATATTATAAAAAAGAAACATAACAAAAACATATTTATAGTTCATTTCATAAAAAATGTGGAAGCATATGCAAACCAAAAGTTATAAATTGTAATTCCCATTTATCTACAATTCTGAAATTGGTACAGAAGCCCACCAAGAACGGCTTTACTTGCACTTTACAAGATTTTTTTAAATTTTTGTTTCAAGTAAGCACAAAAAAAATATTTAATCTACAAAATTCACATATACAATATAGGTAACACATAAATATAACATAAACTTTCTCCAATATTATATTACTTACCATAGAGTGTCCGAGGTATTCCGCAGCGTTGTCCGATATATACAACAATTTTCCATTCTGCGTCATCATCATCAAGAAGCCGTTTAGTGCCTGAGAAAAAAAAATATATTAAATATCTATAATAAAAAGATATGTTTTCTCATTCATAGCTTGAGAAATTCAAGTTATTTTAAAGATTTTATATATTATAACTCACACTATAAAATTTACACTTTTTTCAAGCTATTACTTAAACGAACTGCTCAAACTACTAAATAATATAATATATTAAAAAATAAATCAAATAAATCAAAAATCAGCTTCACGCTGTATTCCGCACACAGTAGGGTAGGCAGAGGGGACCATGTGTTAAGACACTCCGTTCCCCACTTTCTGCCGAATTCTAGAGGCAACGCCGCGCTTAACCTCGACACCAGAGCGAAGAAATGGAAATATAAATTTAAGTAAATATTTCATCTCCTCGAGTGGGGATTGAACCCATAACTAGTCAGTATTACAGTCACACCTCGTGCCGCTGCGCCACGAGTGGCCTCCTATTAAAAAAGATTTTTAAAAATTATATTATAATACATTTTAACACTATCATAGTTTATGCTCAACTTATTTGCAATAAATAGAAAATACACAATGCGATCTTATTGTTACTTCTTTATACGTAATTCAACGCCGCAAACACAGTCTAATGACAACTCAATATCAACTCACAACCATGACAAAAAAATACTATCAAAACGCTACAAGGTGCTCATTTAGTTTAGTCTATTAAATCTACGTAGTTTTTGATAGCCCTATATTAGCTTTAAGTTGTGCTATACAATAATTCACAATCAAATATTCAAATATTTCAATTTCATAGTAACTATAACGATATAGGCTTTGTGGGACCGCTGTTATAGTAAAGTGCGGTGATATACGGTAATACTAGTTTCACACCAAGAAAGTCAAGATTTAATATTTTATCAGTAATCAGAACTGATAACCGTTTAACTATAGGGTGAAATGGTATTTGCTATAAATATTTAGTACTTAAAGACCTTGTGGTACAGTGGTTATTTTTGTACATTAAATAAAGTTTTTGTAGGGTTTTTTTTAGATTAGGTTAATTTAGCAGGATTGGTATAGAGAACTTAATGTTATGATACTCTGTTCCCTTTACGCTGTATCACGCATACAGCAAGGTAGACAGAAGGAACTCAATGTTAAGGCACTCCGTTCTCCATTTTATGCAACATTTTTGAAGCATTGTGTGTTCAGTGGCGGAATTCAATGCTGGGCTTTTTGCCAGAGCGAAGAAATGAAAATATTTATATATAATAATTAATTCTCTGCAGTGGGGATCGAAGTGGGTTCGATTCCCACTCGAGGGAATCTTTGTGTCACAGTCACATTCTTGTGCCCCCGACGGCCTCACTCTGTTCCCAGTTTATTGTTATTTTATTTTACTATTAGTAAAACGTAACGTTCCTTTCCTAATGTATTTTTTTCGTCGTTTTTATATATTCAAATATTGCTTTAAAAATAACTTGAAACTAAACCTATGAGACTATATCGCTTATTACTATTATTGGTTTTCTTTTATATTAAAATACATAGAGAAATTATTTGTATTTTTAGTAAATATAAACTAAAAAAAATGTTAATATCAAACAAAAAAAAACAAAATCAGTGAGAAATAATTGCATTAGTGATTTGTGTATTTTTTCAAACATGTTTATTAATTTCTACTATATTTTCAAACTTATTTATAAACTAAATTAATTAAAACCATATCAAATCAGCTTCACTCTGTATCCCGCACACATCAAGGTAAGCAGAGGGAACCTAGTGTTAAGACACTCTGTTTCCCGCTTTCCACCGAGTTCTGGCGTGTTGAGTGGCAGAACTCAATAATTTATTCATTTATATTTAATACTTTTATTTTGACATATAAAAAAATCATAAAAAATAAATATAAACGATCTAATATTTAATAAACTAAATCTATATTCGTAAAGCATTTTAAATTTTACCTCAAAGAACCCTAAATCGAAGTTAATAAGAGGTTTTAAGGAGCCACGCCCATATAATAACGTAGTTTACTCCAATTGAAATAAATCTGTATTGATTTTATCTCTTTCCTTTTTATTACAAAAGCTAAATGTCAGAACGAGACGGACAATGATAAAGCGTACCAATTTGTAAAACACAATGCGGCGTGGGAAACACAAGAATTGTATAGTAAAATCTTCTTTAAGTTATTTCTTTAGATATGTTTATGAAAGTATCTCTACTGATATTATTATATAAATTATTATATTAAAATATGTTAAGATCGATCGATATTCGAGGAGATGAAATATTTACTTAAATTTATATTTCCATTTTTTCGCTCTGGTGTCGAGGCTAAGCGCGGCGTTGAGTTTTGCCATTCAACACGCAATGCCTAAAAAATTCGGCAGAAAGTGGGGAACGAAGTGTCTTAACACTAGGTTTCCTCTGCCTACCGTGCTGTGTGCGGAATACAGCGTGAAGCTGATAAATAAATAAATAAATAATAAATAAAATAATATCAAAGCAAGGCTTTATTATTAGACCTAAGAGTTTATTTAAATGATAAATATTCTAGTGGCGAAGCACCTTGTTATATTAATAAATTAATTTAAAATATTTTAAAATAAATATAACAAAAATTAATTGAAGTTACCTTTGAAAATCCGAAATTCGGGGCTGTTGAGGGCTGATGGTTGATGTCAAACCGTTTGAAAACTGTAAGAAAACAAAATATGGAGTAGTATCGTTATCCTATCAGTTAGTTAGTTATCAGGTAGTTATCCTATCTATTTATTTTTTCCCGACTGCTAAGGAAGGGTTATGTTTTTCGCGCGTATCTTGTATGTATGTAATATTCTTTATTACCTCGTATCTCCAGAACCACTAAACGGATTTACTTAATTGAGGTCTCGTTAGATTCGCATTAGCAGCCCAAGTGTTCTTAGATCGGTGACATTAAAAAAAAAACAATCATGGCGGCTGTGGGACGCCATTGGACTTAGTGAAAGAAAAATTTTTTGTTTCGAATACCACAATATGGGTATCAAATTCAAGAGCTCAATAAGAGGATTTCAAAAAGATATATCATGATTATCATTACCATAATGAATTCTAACAAAAAAGTGAAAAATAAAAAATATTTGTAAAAACAAAAACCCCGACTGCATAAAAATAAAAAGAAAATAAACCCAATAGTTTATTAGGATTAACAGTCGGGACCTATAAGTAATTCTTCAATCAAAAAAATCTTTACCAGGAATCCCGCATAATTTAAAGAGGTCCCGACTGATAGTGCTAATAAACTATTGGGTTTATTTTCTTTTTATTTTTATGCAGTCGGGGTTTTTGTTTTTACAAATATTTTTTATTTAATATATATATTATATATATTTATTTAACCACCGTATATTATTTTAGTTTTATAAAAATATTTATTCCAAAGACATTAATGGCCAGATGTGGCGGACGAGCAAACGTGTGTGACCGTAAACTCGACTGGTTGTGGGTTCGATCCCCATACGAGGAAATTAAATATTTCATATTTTCATATTTTCGCTCTGGAGTATAGTCGAAGCAGGGCGTTAATTTCCACCACTCAACATACAATGCCTCAAGAATTCAGCGGAAAATGAGTAACGGAATGTCTTAACACTAGGCTTCCTCTGCCTATTCTGCTGTGTGCGGGATACAGCGCAGCTTTATTTTTTATATTAACGACACCTAAGTTATCACAATAACTTTTACTTTAATACACTAATATTAGTATTAGATAACTTTCTAAGCTTAACGATAAATATAACGATCATTTCTAAGAGAGAGTCAAGAGATCACATACAGCATACGTATACTGTATTGTCATTTAGTATGGCATTACACACCCACTGGTATCCATAAAACAGTTAATAGTAACATAATGTCTTGCAATCGATAAGAAATTGTAGCGTTTCTGGTGAAATGCCAGTTGTAAGGCTGGTTTTACATTCGCGGGGCTATGTGAATATTGTTTGTAGTGAAAATATATGAAGTTTAGAGTTTTAAAGGCTATCGTGGCGCAGGAGCACAAAGGTCCGACTGTGGGTTTGATCCCCAATCGAGGCAATGAATTATTATTTATTAATATTTTCATTTCTTCGCTCTGGTACCAAGGTAAAAGCCCGACGTTGCCTGCCACTCAACACGCAATGCCTCGAAAAATTCGGCATAAAGTGGAGAACGGAGTGTCTTAACACTAGGTTCCCTCTGCCTACCCTGTGGTAGGCGGGATACCGCGTGAAGCTGATTTAATTTTAATTTAATTTATATATGAAGTTTAATTTAAAAATAGTCTTAAAAAGGACCCCTTTTAAAGTTTAAAAGGACCCATTAAGACTATATTGGGTTCCAGATACTACCCGAAGCTACTCCCTCCTAAATGCGATAGGTCCGGGACCCCAGGGAGGAATCTATGAAACGCTATGAAGTGCTCTATATAATAAAAATTATAGACAATTTATGTTTTATTGAGTTAAATCATTTTCGTATCTGAGACTAGATACTTCTGCTTTATTAAATTAGTTTCACGCTGTATCCCGCACACAGCAGGGTAGGCAGAGGGAACTTAGTGTTAAGACACTTCGTTCCTCGCTTTCCGCCGAGTTCTGGAGGCATTGCGTGTTGAGTGGCGGAACTCAGCGCCGCGCTTTGCCTCGAAACCAGAGCGAAGAAACGAAAATATAAATATAAATAAATATTTCATCTCCTCTAGTGGGGATTGAACCCACAACCAATCGATTTTACAGTCACACTTTGTGCCCCTGCCCCTTGTGACACGACTGACTTCAACTTACTTCTGCTTTAATTTAAAAAAAATCAGAATATACAAAACACAGTCACCATGTACCATAACGGTGAACTCTGAGGAATTCTAAATAATATACAAGAAGACAAATATAATTCGAACAATCGACTATTTAGACAACCTACTCAGTGAGATACAAATCTATAGTGAATCGAATTCTGATACTATGGTCATTTCTGGGCTTTGCTTACAATTGGCTTCTTTGTTTAGGGATTTTTTAACTGATTTCTTTATTATGAAGAGTAGTGGTATTTTTTATTATATATATATATATATATATATATATATATATATATATATATATATATATATATATATATTTGTTGTGTGTGTGTTGGCTTCTTTGTTTAGGGATTTTTTAACTGATTTCTTTATTATGAAGAGTAGTGGTATTTTTTATTATATTTTATATATATATATATATATAATATTTTTTTATATTGTCGTATTAGGCACTTAGATCTTCTTTGAGAATTTGTAAGATAACATTTTTATCTAATCTATAATTATACTAATGCAGGGTAGGCAGAGGGCACCTAGTGTTAAGACACTCCGTTCCCCACTTGCTGCCGAATTCTGGAGGCATAGCGTGTTGAGTGCCAAAACTCAGCGCCGCGCTTAACCTTGACACCAGAGCGAAGAAATGGAAATATAAATTTAAGTAAATATTTTATTTCTCGAGTGGGGATCGAACCCACAACCAGTCGCTTTTACAGTCATATTTCGTGCCACTGCGCCACGACTGGCCTCTTTATAATACTATACTAGCAAATGTACTTTTAAATAAAATGTATTCATTTTTATAATTTCAAATGACATATTTTATACAAAAGTTTAAAGAGGATTTTATATTACGTTCAATATTTTCTTAGTTATCCATCCACTTAAGTTTCGTCATTTAGAGACAATGCGGTTTTTGTGTTAGAAAGAGCTTATTAAGAGCGAAGCTAACGTTACAATGATGACATGCAATCTCGTATTACGTATTTAGCATCAATCACAGTTTGTTATCTGTATAGAATAATCGATTATTCGATACTAATACCGTCACTGAAATTCTTAGCCATTGTCAAAAAATCGATGTCACTCCGGCCACTTAAGGCACATACATTGTTGTAATTAATCGATTATATCGATACTTTCTAGGCCTTTGAAACATCGATAAACAATAACCGGGCGGCCACCCGATTATATCGATTAGATATAGAATAAATCCAGACTCTAATGGACCCGCCGCGAAGTGTAAGGAGATACTTTCTAAGTCTATAAAAGAGGATGGATTAAAATATGATAACTTAAATCTTTGATAAAATATCTTTGGAAAAGTAATTCGTTTTAGCATTAGTATAACATCTATAGAAACAATGTGGCGTTGGTTTAAAAATTATATATTTTTATTTTACGTATGTATTAGGTACCAGACAGCAGTGTAGGCAGTGGGAACCTAGTGTTAAGGCACTCCGTTCGCTATTTTCTGCCAAATTTTGGGAGTAATGCGTATTAAGAGACGAAACTCAATACTACGCTTTATCTCTACACCACAACGAAGAAAAATAAATATTAAATATTTCCTTTTTGTCGAGTGGGAATCAAACTCACAACCTTGTCGCGTTTGCAATCACTCCTGCATCATAACTCATCTGAAATCTATGTTATTAAATTGAATAGATTTTGTAATTTTTTTTTAAAATGCGTAGAAGAAAGTAAAATGTTTTGTTAACAATTACTAAATCGCATGTTCGAAACACAATAACTGAAGTACTTAAAATCTTATATACATAGATCTATGAAATTAGATAATCAAAACTTCTAGGGTATTTCCCATAGACCTACAATTATAAAATTTTTGCACGGATAGAGAACTTACTATACAACCAAAGAATCTAAAAAAATTATAGAAAAAAACCACGAAGAAACTATGTTCATACAAAACGAGTACACTCGATCTCAAGCACGATTTCGTCAACTTTTATAAGTTGTACTTCTTGTAAAACTGTAGCTTTTGTAACTATAATCCTAAATTTAGTACGGAATCCCCAACTAACAAATGCGACTCGCACTTCACCGCTTTTATTTTCACAAACATAAGTGAAAATAACAAAATACAGTGAAACCAACAAGAAAACACATTACCTAAGACGAAACATTAGCAATTATCTAATAGAAATATAATGTTCTAGTGGTCCGGATACTTCAGGTACAAATCTACTCACGAACTTCTTATACGCCCCTAACCGATTCTAACGCGATCTTCAGCGCACACGAGAAACCATTAAAATGATTAAATATAGCATTTATATATTCAAATGTGATTCTCAGTCATTTTATAGTTTGTTGTGTTGAATATTTGTTAAGAGATTGGTGCAATATATTAATAATAATTATTAAACTTTCATTTTCTATTTAAATATATGTTTATATTAATAATAAGGCGTCATTATAGTGCATTGATACAGCATCAGAATGTAAGCATGATGGTTGGGGGTCGAACCCCATTCGAGGGAAATGAGTTATTTTTATTTTTCCTTTTAGAAAGAGAATGCGGAGTGTTGTTATCCGCTATTCAATACGTAAGGTCTTGGATACGGAAACGCGGATGGAGAAAGAAATGTCCTTTAGGTTTATCATATCAGGATAGACAAAGCGATAGGCAGGATAAAGTATGAAGTAAAAAGAAATCTGGTTAGAAATCAAGCAATTCAGATTTCGTCCAGTACCTAAACGATGGCCAGTCGTGGCGCAGGGGCACAAAGTGTGACTGTAAAACCGACTGGTTGTGGGTTCGTTGTGGTTAAATTTATATTTCCATCTCTTTGCTCTGGTGTCGAGGACAACCGCGGCGTTGAGTTCTGCTACTCAACGCGCAATGCCCACAGAATTCGGCAGAAAGTGGGGAATAAAGTGTCTTAACACTAGGGTCCTTCTGCCTAACCTGCAGTGAGCGGGGTACAGCGTGAAGCTGATTTATTTTTTTCTAAAAGTTCCAAATGAAACAAAGTAATCTTCGCAAAACAAACAAACAAACAGAATGCAATTCAATTACTATTCCTCTTCATAAATTACACTGAAAACTGTTTCATAAATCTATCTTATTCAAAGTTTAATAGTAGGATAAGTTAAAGCTAATATAAGAGCCCGCGTCGTCACGGCTAAGTTAATTAATTAAGGGCCGTAGTATCGTTTCAAATGCGCTCGCTAATCAATTCTATGTACTGGTTGTATGGGATTGTTGTCCACTGGTATTGTAGGGTGATGCTATGAAAAGCTATTGACTTAATTACGCTTTTTTAAGCGTTGTTCCACACTTAGAAAAGAAAAATACTTATTTAGAAGACGTGTACAAATTTTAACGTAATGGGACTCGAACCCGCGCCGCCTGGAAACCGACCAGACGCTCTGACCACTAAGCTATGCATTCTCATCAAGCTACGTCGAAATTTTATACGCTTATTAAATCTTATTTATGTTGTTAGCATCTCTGTAGGTAGATTTTTACAAATTTTCGATTATTTACTAAGAATTATTGTCTGGCAAGAGAGAATGCTATTATATCATATCATATTTCAAAAATATAGATTTTAGTAATTTCTATTTTGCCATGAGTGTAAAGCAGCAGGTAAAAGCTATTAAAATATAAAGGCGCAGAATAGCGCGACTAATTTAGTGGAGTTTACGCTTTAAATCTACCATTTAGCAGGAATACTCGAGAATTAACGATCTTTACCAATTCTCAGGTTTTTATTGCCAATGAGATGTATGTTAACGAGTTCGAAATTATTGATGATAGTCATGTATAATGATTTTGAATGTTTAATATTTACTTATAAATTGCAGTAAAGGACATACAATTAAGCACAAGATTCTACAAATTTTGAAATCTTCATATTTTAAGAAATATTTATTCCTATGACATATTATTATTATTGTAATTTTTCCTTCACGTTGTATCTCGCACATAGCAAGAGTAGAAGGAACCTGGGCTAATGTTAAGACAATCCGTTCCCTTTAATGCACTTCCATTTGAGGCCGGTCGTGGCGGAGCGGCACGAGGTGTGACTGCAAAAATCGACTGGTTGTGGGTTCGATCCCCACTCGAGGAGATGAAATATTTACTTAAATTTATATTTCCACTTCTTCGCTCTGGTGTCGAGTTAAAGCGCGGCGTTGAGTTCTGCCCCTCAACACGCAATGCCTCCAGAATTCGGCAGAAAGTGGGGAACGGAGTGTCTTAACACTAGGTTCCCACTGCCTACCCTGCTGTGTGCGGGATACAGCGTGAAGCTGATTTTTTTTTTCATTTGCCAATTTCCGTCGATTTCTGGAAGCTTTGCGAAAGTAAACATCGCGCTTTGCCTCATCACCAAATCGATTCTTCGAGCGCAAATTGAATTCACAACCTTTTTCGTTTACAGAACGCTTGTGCCCTGTGCCCACGACTGGCCTAAATATTAAACTTTTGACATACTACAATAAATTACTCTATTCAAAATAAACATCAATAAAACATACAACGTTCGGCGTTGAGTTCTGCCACTCAATACGCAATGCCTCCAGAATTCGGCAGAAACTGGGGAACGGAGTGCCTTAACACTAGGTTCCCTCTGCCTACCCTGCTGTGTGCGGGATACAGCGTGAAGCTATTTATTATTTATTTATAAACATACAACCTAAATAGAAACATTTACAATTTAACTTAACGAAATTCAAAGAAACTGCGTCCACATTAAAAATAAGAGGCTTGGGCGCGCACCCAATCTCACCATACAGTACTATAGGCAATATATACATATAGGCAATGGTGGCGACAGAAATAACCGCGAGAGATTGACGAGATACATACCATTATGGGCTAACGAACATCTCAATTTAACCAGCCACCTGCCTCGCTTTAAATAAACTCGCAGTTTGCTGGTTCGCCAGTTTGCCATTTTGTATCGTGAATTCGGTGGAATGAGTGGTTTATATATTTTAAATTGTTACGGTTAAAATAGTAAATTTTTTGAAAATTGTTTTGAATTGTGACAGCTCACGCTGTATCCCGCACACAGCAGGGTAGCCAGAGGGAAACTAGTGTTAAGACACTCCGTTCCCCACTTACCGCCGAGTTCTGGAGTCATTCGTTTTGAAACGAAGTAAAGCAAAAAATATTTTGTTTTTTAGTGATTTAGAAAATGTATAATAATAATTTTCCATAAAAAAAACGATTTCGACTTCTCTCTGCTCTTCTACTACTCTTCTCCTCTCTTCTACTGTTAGAACGAGTTTCCTAACTAAAAATACAAAACTGAGTTAGTCGTCCAATTATCAACAGGCTTAATGTAAATTTAGGACTTCTATGATTTTCCCACGGAGGGCATTGTTAGAAATGGACCGAGGGACCATACGGAAAAACCAGGGGAAAGTTCTGGAGTAACAAACATAAAAAAATAAATCTAATTGAGAATTAGACCGCAGCGAGATTTGAGCCTTCACTTCTTGGAAACCGTTCTTAAGTGTGGAAAGTGGTGGTACACCTAGAATTATGAAATTTGACATTTAGCATTTAAAAATAGTAGATACTAGGTTTAGGAAAAAAAATACAAAAATCAGAAGGTCAAATAAAAAAAAAATATTGCCTTAAAACGGGAGCAAAATTTGATATTGAAGTCGCTAGTGCAATCAAGTATTAGATTAAAGGGCTTAGTGTGCATATTTCAATACATCACCGCAAAATAAGTTTGTTTGTTAACTTTTATAAGTTGTACTACCCGTTGACATACCGGTACCGTTGACCGGTTTTTCTAATACTTATAAAATAAAATAAATAAATAAATCAGCTTCACGCCGTATCATCAACACCCAGCAGAGAGAATTTAGTGTTAAGTCACTCTGTTCCCCACTTTCTGCCAAATTCTGGAGGGCTTGCGTGTTGAGTGGCAGAACTCAACGCGCAACTCCACGCTTTGCCTCTACACCAGAGCGAAGAAATGGAAATATAAATTGCAGTAAATATTTCATCTCCTCGAGTGGGGATCGACCCCATAACCAGTCGGTTTTACAGTCACACTTTGTGCCCCTGCGCCACTACCGGCCTCTTAATACTTCATATTTTCTGAAATGTTACTATTTTATATGATTTACATATATATTATGAATTATATAAAAAATACAATAAAAAAATCAAAATGTTAATTAAATACAAAACATACATACAGATAACATGGTAATCGTGGAAACAGTGTAACACTGGAGAAAGGTTAGATCGTTATACAACTTAAAGCCCTTAGTTCCAACAAATGCCATCTTAATTACGTTGAATGTCGATTACTATTCCCTTGTATCTTCCAGAATCGGAAAATGAGAAACGGAGTGTCTTAACACTATGTTCTCTGCTGCGGGATACATCTTGAAGAATATATTTTTCATAATATTTATGTATTTTGTTTATCTTGCTAAATGAGCTCAGTTGTGGCGAAAAGGCACAAAGTATGACTATTAACGGGGCTGGTTATGGGTTCGATCCGTACTCGAGGAAATGAAATATTTATTTAAATTTATATTTCCATTGCTTCGCTCTAGTTTCGAGGCAAATAGCGGCGTTCCAGCACGCAATTCCTCCAGAATTTGGAAGAAAGTGGGGAACGGAGTTCTAGGTTCTAAGGTAACTACTAGGTTCCCTCTGCCCACCCCGCTGTATGCGGGATACAGCGTGAACCTGATTTATTTATAAATTTTATTTATCTTGCAAAATCATTAGATCGAAACCTAACATTCGATTCACACATGGTCTAAACTACTACAATTAATAGACCCGAACAGACAGACAATGGTCTTATTTAAGTTAAACCCCAAAAGGCATCGCACGGTTCTCGTGAACGTATAGTACCATTTCTTTTGTAGTAATTGCCCATACGATTTGCATAAGCAGCCATCGGGCCAGCTTCATGGTATACGTGAATGTGGATGCTGTTTTCTAGTATTGCGTGCCACTTTGAATGTGTAAAGTTTGTTTAGAAGCTTTCGAACGACTAGTTTTAGTTGACTCTCTCTCTCTCTCTCTCTGTATTATTGGTTAAATTTGACAGGATGTTTATTTAATGGTGATAGTATATATTTTTTTATTGCAGTTTCTGTTTAGATACATGAATGTGGATGCTGTTGCTAGTATTGCGTGCCACTTTGAATGTCTAAAGTTTGGTTAGAAGCTTTCGAAGATCTAGTTTTAGTTGACTCTCTCTCTCTTTCTCTCTCTCTCTCTATATATTATTGGTCAAATTTGACAAGATATTTATTTGTCTGAAGTTTGGTTAGAATGTCTGAAGTTTGGTTAGAAGCTTTCGAACGTCTAGTTTTAGGTGACTCTCTCTCTCTCTCTCTCTCTCTCTCTCTCTCTCTCTGTTCTAGGTTAAATTTGACAAAATGTTTATTTGATGGTGATATATTTTTATTGTAGTTTCTGTTTATATATATGAATGTGGATGCTGTTTTCTAGTATTACGTTCCAATTTGAATGTCCTAAAGTTTGGTAAAGCTTCGGAAGTTTTAGTGTTAAGTGACTCTCTTTCTCTATTGTTGGTTACATTTGACATGATGTTTATTTGATGGTGATGGTATATTCATTTAATTTGCGGCTTCTGCTTAAGTATGTTGATTGCTATAAATATTTTTTATAGATATTATCAGTGTGAAATAAGTTTTTGGAGTATGGAGGCCGTCAATGCCCAGGGCCACAAAGGTGTGACTGTAACGCGACGGTTGTGGGTTCAATCCTCATTCCAGGGAATAAATTAATATTTTATAATATTTGAATTTTTTCGCTCTGGTACATAGGCGAAAGCCTGTCGTTGAGTTCTTAAAAAAACCTTCGGAAAGTAAGGAACGGAGTCTCTTAACCTTTGCCTACCTTACAGCATATAGCGTGAAGTTTTTATTTTGTAGCATAAGTACAAATAATATACTTATGTATAAAAAATAAACTAATAGTCATCTCAAATTAAAAATACATATAGAAAAAAGATTTTAATCAAGAAACAAAAAAAGAAATACTTTTTGAAACATTACAAAACTCCATCAAAATACAGATCGGATCTGTCGCAACCGAGCTCATCCATCAAGCAGCGCTATTATCGTTTCACGCGTCATCATCAGCAAAATTAGCCAGTCATCGGTGTGGAGACGTCACGTTAGTGGAATAACTTAGAGGTGTGCAAGAGTTTAGGTTTTTCGACAATATTTGTAAACATTAAAATATGTTGAGGCCGGTCGTGGCGCAGCGGCACGAGGTGTGACTGCAAAACCGACTGGTTGTGGGTTCGATCCCCACTCGAGGAGATGAAATATTTACTTAAATTTATATTTCCATTTCTTCGCTCTGGTGTCGAGGTTAAGCGCGGCGTTGAGTTCTGCCACTCAACACGCAATGCCTCCAGAATCCGGCAGAAAGTGGGGAACGGAGTGTCTTAACACTAGGTTCCCTCTGCCTACCCTGCTGTGTGCGGGATACAGCGTGAAGCTAATTTATTTTTTTTTTTTTTTATTAAAATATGTAAATATATTTGAGGCCAGTCTTGGCGCAGAGGCACAAAGTGTGACTGTAAAATCGATTGGTTGTGGGTTCGATCGACCACTCGAGGAAATGAAATATTTATTTATATGTATATTTTCATTTCTTCGCTTTGGTGTCGAGGCAAAGCGCGGCGTTGATTTCTGTCACTCAACACGCAGTGCCTCCAGAATTCGGCAGAGAGTGGAGAACGGAGTGTCTCATCACTAGGTGCGCTCTGCCCTGCTGTGTGCGGGATACAGCGTGAAGCTGATTAAAATATATAATATAATTTTTTTTCCAGCTTTACGCTGTATACCCCATACATTGAATGGGTAGGTAGAGGGAACCTGGGAACCGAGCCCGTGTTGAGCCCACCCCAGAATAGTCTGGTGACCACCCCAGATTGTTTAATAACAAAAAATTAAGCCAAAGAGAAAAAAAAATAACTTTTAGGTAGATTAGCTTAAAGCTAAAGTCAAGCCAATTTTGAAAAAAAATTGTATTTTTCGTGTAGGTAACTATATTTTATACATTATAAAATATTACTAAATATAGCAACTACAGTTTATAAATGTTATATCAATAAAATCAAGGCACAGCAGTTTATTTGATAAAGTTGTTGAAAATTAATAACTTATTCCTCGAGGCTTAGCCGCAAGAACCACTGCGATCTAGATTTTAAATTAATCAATTATCAGTAAAAAAAAACAAGAAAAGAAATCTTCAAATAATAAAAAAAAAACAGATTACTCATATAAAATCAATTTGTTTAACCATAATATTTTAGCTGGAGGCATTAGCGTTTTAATTTGCTTGTATATGCCGGAAATTTTATTAATTGTAATTGCTTAAACGGTTCATTAAGGTAATTGTGACATGAATGCAACGATTTGATTATGGCGCTGTTTTGTCCGTATGTCTAGAGGTCATCTGTTTTTCTATAATATTTTCTTATTTTTTTTCTTCTATGATCTCTTTAGTCAGCTTCACACTGTATCCCGCACACAGCAGGGTAGGCAGAGGGAACCTAGTGTTAAGACACTCATTTCCCCACTTTCTGCCGAATTCTGGAGGCATTGTGTGTTGAGTGGCAGAATTCAACGCCGTAAGAAATGAAAATATAAATTTTAAGTAAATATTTCATCTCCTCGAGTGGGGATCGAACCCACAACCAGTCGGTTTTACAGTCACACTTCGTGCCGCTGCGCCACGACTGGCCTCTTCAGTGATTTTAAAAATCTATAAATTTGGTGATAACGTAATAAAATAAGCTATAGTAATCTATAAATTTCCTTTTTTTCGGTTGGAGATCGAATCCACTACAACTATCTCGATTACAGTCGAACGCTGTACCACAACGGCTTCATTGATTTTTCATATATTACAAATAAGAAAATATACTACTTTAAAGGAAATTTGTATATAATATGTACTTGTAAACATTACGAAACAACAATTTTAGTTGAAAAATTCACACTGAATAGATAAAAAAATTGCGTTCTCGCCTTGAATCGCAGAATAAAGCTATAGCGTGTAATTATCTCCATATTTATTAGCTTCCGAACACCTGTTTGTAAAAGGTAATAACGTGTTTTGGGAATATTTCTCAAATTTATTCAATCCATGGTTATATAGTAATTATAAATTATTAAATTTTCCTTGACATTTGTTAAGGTATTATTTACAATTTCGTAAAACATACATTTTTTTACCACTATTTTAAATAATTTATCGAACCTTGGTTCTACAGCCATAACTTTTAGTACAGTTTGTAATTATACGCATAGAAGGTTACTTAAACATTTTATAGCTGTTGTAAATGCATCACCCTTTTAATGCACTTGGAATGTATCTAACAATGTTTTGAGCAATTAATTTGGAAATATTGACAAAATTGAAAAAATGGAACATTTCTCACATTCCTTCACTAACGTTAAGTTTAATTATCCGGCTGAGTGAGTCATTACTGAGATTAATATATTGCAAAATATTAAAATAAACAAAGAAATATGAACTAAAAATAATGTATTGAGTAATTTGAAGAAAAAACCTATTTGTTATATTTGTGTTCACAAAACTGCCATACTTTAAAACCTACCAAATACCAGTAAAAAAAAAACAATAAGAAATGAAATAAACAAAAAATAATAATAAACAAAGATATGTAAACTAAATATAATGTACTGAGTAATTTGAAGAAAAAACCTATTTTATTATATTTGTGTTCACAAAACTGCCATTTTTTAAAACCTACCTACTATAATAAAAAAAAATCATAACAGTATCAGCTACATAAAACAAAATAGCGATAATAATCGATAACGAATCGAATATTAAGAATATAAACACACAAACAGAAATACACGAACGCATTTGTCAAAACAAATTACAAAGTAAAGCGGAAACATAGCTGGCTGGCATGTTCTTTTAATCGACTTATGTATTTTAATCGATATTAAAATACAGGTCAATCGGTTTATAAATCAAGTTTCAAATTGTTCTCAACGAGTGACTATTAATTAAATTGTAGTTAGATTAGAAATTAGATAGCTGGGCGGTGATCGCGTTTGATAATGTACGAGTGTAGGGCCAAGTACAAACAGGGATAGAAATTTCTCTTAATTCAAAAGTATAGAGTTCTTGTATAAAGTATTTTGGAGGTCAGAAAATGTTAGTCATTTAAAAGTGTAAAATGAATATCCTTTATTTCATACAATTTTAATTAAACCATATATTTGAATATGTTTTCGTGATGATACTTCCATTATTACTCGAGGAGATTAAATATTTACTTAAATTTATATTTCCATTTTTTCGCTCTGGTGTCGAGGACACACGCAATGCCTCCAGAATTTGTCAGAAAGTGTGGAACGGAGTGTCTTACACTAGGTTCCCCCTGCCTACCCTGCTGCGGAATACAGCGTGAAGCTGATTTATTTATTTGATTTTTAAAACTTACATATATTTTTTTTAAGTGCTCAAATCTATTTACTTATCAGAATAACGCGATGTGTAATGCAAATATAAAATAAACAATCTGAAGGTCGATCTGTTGGCAATCAATAATGAAATATCAAATAAATCATTTCCATCAATAAATTGGCTGTCAGCGAAAGACAAACAAAAATTGCGGGTAAACATCAATAAATGAAATATGATATTTCTTTATCAATCACATACGTATCAATAAGTTATATAGATATTGAGTCATCAATTTTTGATTTGTAATACTTGTCAGCGCAATCCAATCAAGCGTGGCCACTACATTGGATTTTGGCAAGGTTTTTTTTAACCCTTAAGTAACCGTTCATTTTATAGTCGTTTTCCTTCAGCTTTTTGTTGTATCCCGCGTGTAGCAGAATAGGTAAAGTAATTCTAAAGACATTGCGTGTTGAGTGGCGGAACTTAACGCTGCGTTTTATCTCGATATTAGAGCGAAGAAATGAAAATATTTCATTTCCTCGAGTCGGAATCGAACCTACAACCTATCGCGTTTATAGTCACACGACTGTGCCTAATATTTCTAGTTAGTATAAAAATCATGTTTACTTATTATTATTATTAGTGAAACATAAATAAACCTTAGTGATAAGCTATCTCATTGACAGTGGTCTAGAGAACTTAGTGTTAGAACAATCCTATTAAGGGATTTTCAAATGATTGAGCGTTGAGTGCCGCAACTAAACGCGATACTTTATGACGATTTTGGAAATTTTAAGCCGCGCTGCTGTCAATCAGTATAGTGGCGTATACCCACTACAATCGTCATGTCTAATCAGACAATATTTTAATATTAGTGTCAGAAAATAATTTATCCATATTTCTTTGCTAATATTTGTGTGGTTCTTCCTCACAAATTTTCCTAAAATAGAATATGATAAAGAAACATCTATCACATTTAATTAATCAAATGATTCATAAACTATATTGCACATTGAAGGGTTAAGTACAACAGCAATTATAATTTGATAACACTGACTGACTGCTGACTGCTTAATTAAGTTGTCTGTTAAATGTATATAGAAAGTAGTGTCTTATCACTAAGCTTTATCTACGAGTACCTATCCTGCTAATTCAGAGCTAATATGTAAAGATAAAAAAAGAAAACTTTTCAAAATTACAAACAAATCAAAACTACCGTCATTTCAGCCACTATTAGTTAGACACGCTACACTTAAACCATAACAGAACGAAATAAACTATAAACCTTGCTACAAAAGATTAACCTATACATCAATCAACATAAAGAAATCAACATAAAGAAATCTATCTATAAAAGATACGCAATTAAAAATATATATATATAAAATAATAGTTCTCATCTAAACGACCTCTTATTGCGCAAGGCGTAATTTCATTAAAACAATTGAAAGTAAGAACCGATAATAATTCCATGTGAGGTCATGTCGTAGTTTGTTAATGGCGATTGATGTATTACATTGCTTGATTTGACCTTGTCAAGACCTTATAGTGTGATTTTTGGTTGTAAAATATAATTAATAACGCTAAAGGAATTTGGGAACTTTTTAAAGTCTAAGCATTAGATGCCAAATGTAAACATAAAATTTAATTTGCAGAATAATGTAAGATTGGAATGTTATATGGATTAGTAGGGCCATGGTAGAGCATTTGGACAGCTTCTGACTGTGAACGTGACGTTTGCAGATTCAATTGAAAATAACATATAGCTAGCTAGAACTTTTAAATTTTAAGTTAATTGAAATTGTAAGGCCAGTCGTGACGCAGTGGCACACTCGTGTGACTTTAAACGCAGCGGTCGTGGGTTCTATTCGCACTCGGGGGAATAAAATTTCTTCGCGAAGTGTAGGTTGACTACTCTATGTAATTAATACCGTGAAGCTAAAAGAAAAAAAAGATTAATATCTTAACTTATCTTAGTTTACTTTAAAGTAACTTCTCATTATATGTGTTTTTATATAGAAATATAATTAAAATAAACGAATAAAAAATTAAACAAAATATTTTCAAATAATCTGGACAATAAAACTAAGTCCCTATTCTGATAATATCACAGCTTTTGAGTAACTCTAAGGACTTAAGGTCATATAATATAATGCTTACGTTTCAACATATTTACGATTATTTCCTTATTTTATCTTATATTCTCTAAGATAAGACAAGCGGTTGTAAGTATTAGTAATGAGCTAATATTAGATATAAATAGACAATGCTACATACATAAATAGCATATAGATAGATTTTTTTTACCTTCACGCTGTTTCCCCCCTGTTCTAGTGTCTAGTGTTAAGACACTAGTCTAGTGTTAAGACACTCCGCTCCCCAATTTCCGTCGATTTCTGGAGGTATTGCGTGTTGAGTGGCGAAGAAATGAAAATATTAAATAATTCATTTCCTCGAACTCAAAATTTGTCGTGATTACTGTCATACTCTTGTACCACCTTCATTATGCAACGACTGGCCTTAATTTTTGGTGTCTTAACACCAGGTCATATCCCCTACCCAGCTGTGTGCGGGTTACAGCGTGAAGCTTAATTAATTGATTTTTTTTGTTTTTTTTATACATATATACATATATTATCTTATATCTTCTCACGCTAATTTGAATCGGCTATTATGTCTTATCGTAATCGATAACCAAAAATCGATATCAAATAATTATTTCTAACCTCAGAGGGAGTTAATTGATGAATTGGAGGACTATTAATTTAATTATCAATTGCGGCACAGTCGTTAGTAGTTACGTAAAAGTTACCGAAACTTGTACTAAGGACAACCTTATAGTTAATGCGATTTATCAGCTTCACGCTATATCCCGCACACAGCAGGGTAGGCAGAGGGAACCTAGTGTCAAGACACTCCGTTCCCGACGATACGATAATACGATTTAATTATGTTATTCTATAGTCTTGATGTACTGTCATAAATTATACTATAGATATCTTCATGCTACTATAGACAAGGTATTATATAGGTTTGATAAGCTTCGAGGTCAAAAGTGTCATGGTTGACAGAATCTAGCGTATTTTGCTTAATATGCTTAGTCTTAATCTTAAATAGCTATTTTTATCTGTTGACATTGTAGACATTCCGTTCCCCATTTTCCGCCAAATTCTGGAGACATTACATTATTTATAAATGTTTCATCTGAGGTTTCATTTCCTCTAGTTGGGATCGAACCTACAACCCGTACACACGCTTGTGCCCTTGCGCCACAACTGGGTCTACCGGCATCTATCTTAGTTATTCTATAAAAATAATTTAATAAACCTAAAAATATCTCTAGGTACAAAATAGTTTATGTAATGAAAAATACCTAGTAAATATGGGTTTTGATACAATCTCTATAATAATGGAGGTTTTATCTCACCACAGATCTATTCAAATAGAATCGTATTTCTATTTGATTGTAAATTATCTTTATCGTGTATTACTATCTCAGTTGTTGAATAAAACTGTTAATATTTTTTTTTATGATTTTTTAATTTATGTTTAACAAGTTGTTGTGCAATTTATCATTATGGTGGCATAACTGATTTTTGTAGATGCTGCCATTTATAGTAAAATATCTCGTAAAAGTAGAGATTGGAGAATGGAGATATTTCTTTCTTTCTACTATCCATGAGCCAAATTTAAAAAAGCAAAGTAAGTTATAGTCGTTTCGTAGGTATAGTTGCAAATATTATTTTTAATTTTTCTTTTACAATTTCTCGCTGTATTCAAAGATAAATGGAGAGAACTAAATTTCAAAACACTCTTTTTGGAAAAGAAGTCTTACCATCTCAACGTCGAGCTTTAACTTATCTGGGTGGGGAAATAAAAAAATTATAATTCACCCGAACGGGGATCGAACCAAAGCAATGGTCGTATTGTAATCAGTTGCTTTTTCACTGCTATGCCACGATAGTGATATTTTTAGTTAATTAAATAAAAAGAAAGAATATCGATCTTCAAAAGTGGTTGTAACTTTTATTTTTCAGCTTCACGCTGTATCCCGCACACAGCAGGCTAGGCAGAAGGAACGTAACCATTAAGACACTTCATTCCCCATTTTTGCATTGCGTGTTGAGTGGCAGAATTCAACGCTGCGTTTTGCCACGACACCAGAGTGAAGAAATTAAAATATACATTCAAATAAATATTTAATTACCTCGAATGGGGATCGAACTCACAACCAGTCTCGTTTACAGTCACACACTTGTGCGCCTGCGCCACGACTGGCCTCAAATGTATATATAAAACATACATACATACATACATAATTTGCTTTGCAGTAAATATCAGCGTAAAACGCTGTTATGTAACGCTAATAGTGTTTATGTTATCATCAATAATTATTTTAATGCTTGAAGCAATATAATGACTCATTTCAATCAGAAGTGCGCCACTATGCATCGAGATTCATAATTATATATTTTCATATAATATATTTCTAAGTATACTAAGTACATAATTGCTACTAAAGCAATATAAAGTATAAATAATTTAAGTAGTATCTAATAAGTTTTTAAAATCAGCTTCACGCTGTATTCCGCACACAGCAACTTAAACAAAGTTAACTTAGTGCTAAGACACTCCGTTTTCAATTTAACTCCGAATTTGTAATATATTGCGTAAGTGGCGGAACCTAACGCTGGGCTTTTGCCTTATACCAGAGACAGGAAATGAAACTATAAATTTAAATAAATATTTTATTTACTCGAGTGGGAATCGAACTCACAACCAGTCGATTTTACAGCCACACACTTGTGATGACTTAGAAGTAGTAAACTAATAAATTTTAACCATAAAATATAAGCTGCCTGTTGCGCTCCGTCCTGTCTGGCAACTCTACAAGGAATAGTCCCATGTATGAAAGTAAGAGTAAAAATAAAGATAGAAGATATCCATGAGGCCAGACGTGGCGCAGCGGCACAAAGTGTGACTGTAAAACCGACTGGTTGTGGGTTCAATCCCCACTCGAGGAAGTGAAATATTTATTTACGTTTATATTTTCTTTTCTTCGCTCTGGTGTCGAGGCAAAGCGCGGCGTTGAGTTCCGCCACTCAGCACGCAATGCCTCCAGAACTCGGCGGAAAGTGGGGAACGAAGTGTCTTAACATTAAGTTCCCTCTGCTTACCCTGCTGTGTGCGGGATACAGCGTGTAGCTGGTTATAACTAATGTATTTTGTTGTAATCTACACTAACGCTCGTATATGTAAACATTAGCGCGACTTTTAAGTGTCTAAATGTTTTTCCTACATACATTTTTAGTTGTCGTTGAAACACACTTTTCTATGTAAAGTGAAAATATTTTTTAATCTCTTCACGCGGATATAAATGCGTAGGGAGTATATCTTGTATTAAGACATTCAATTGTCCAAATTCAAAACCTAGCGTGTTGTTGGTTGTTTTGGAAATAAACGCCATGCTTGTGTCGAATCTTGATAGCTAGATTGCAGGGATGTGAGAGTGGAAAGCATGAGACAATTTGGTTGTGGTCGCATATCTATTTTATTTTAGGTAAATCCCGCTCACAGCAGGGTAGGCAGAGGGAACCTAGTGTTAAGTCACTTCGTTCCCCACTTTCTGCCGAAGTCTGGAGGCTTTGCGTTGAGTGGCAGAACTCAACGCCGCGCTTTGCCTCGACACCAGAGCGAAAAACAATAAATTTAAGTAAATATTTCATCTCCTCGAGTGGAGATCGAACCCATAACCAGTCGATTTACGTCACACTATGTGCTGCGCTACTACTGGCCTTTAAGTAAATAATTATGTTATATACTCATTATCTCAGTTCATTTAGTGACAATGTCTGCTGCAAAATCCAAAGCAGTATTTCATATATTCGATTCTAATAATTTCACATTTCCTAGGAAGTATATGCCTAAGATATACTTACCAAATTTACTATTAACTTTTTATAAGTTATACATTTTTTATAAGTAGAGAACGGAAATATCTTAATAAGAACGGAGTGTCATTACAGTAGGTTCCAAGATTCCCTCTGTTATGTGCAAAATAGTTGGAAGCTAAAAACATAATAATAAAATATAGATTTATACTTTATTTATAAAATATACATCCCTAATGATTTGGAACCACAATTACCGACCACAAACTTCCGCTTTACTACAATACATAACAGCCTTTATTTTTTTTTAATGTTTTGTAATTCCTTAGAAAAATATTCAAGGTTAGAACAAATAAACGTATAGAATATATGCTTATCGAAAGTAATATTCAATTGTAAAACTAGAAATACTGTAGAAGCAATACGTCGTGGTGCGGACGTGTATGAGCTCGCCTTGACCCAGTGCTGGTGGCCTAATAATCAAACTAACTCATACAAGTTGTATTGCGATATACGGCATTTATGGTTATTTAAAAATTATCTCCAAATTTTTATTACTTTTTTGTGAAGATATTTCTACAAAATATCAATACAGTTAGTTGTATCAATAGTTCTTTATGTTATTATTATTTTTTTGGACAAGGCAAACGAGCGTTCGGGTCACCTGATGATAAGTGATCACCGCCGCCCACGATCAGGTGCGTTGCCGGCCGACAAGGTGGGTTGGGCGCCGGAGCCCGGCATTACATGATACGAAACGCAGTGTAACGCAGTTCACGCCGGTTTTAAAAGCCGGGGGTGGTAATGATCCGGTCGAGTCTGCCCATGCGTGTTGCCATTGCTGGCGACGTGACTCTCTCCACACGTACTTTAGTCGCCTCTTACGACACCAGTACCAGGATGATCTTATTCTGGGCCGGGATCACACGACTAATAAGGAATTAAGACTTTGTAAATAGATTTCCTATTTTATAAATATATGCTGAAAAGTATAACCAAAAGTTTTGTTGTCAATTTGGGAAAGTATAAATATTAGAATCTTAATAGAAAAGAAAAAATTATTTAAATTATAATTTATTTCAAGAATACGGCTCTCTCACTATGCATTATGTCAAAACGGCTTCCGCCACGGTAGCGTGGCACGGGGCGCTCCTTGCATAACTTCCACATAACGGGCTTCCCCAGAATTTATGCAAGTGGATCACCAGCTCTCTCACTGAGCGGAGCATCATGGTCGCTGTCGATGGTTTCTGTTCCATACCCGCGAACGTTATTCACCCCGGCGTGCTATCTATATAGATTTTAAAAGCAAATAAACACAAAAGCGCGTGACTTTAAACGCGACAGGTTATGTATTTGATTCCCACGCGAGTAATTTTTTTTTATTATTTTTATTTCTTCGCTCTGATGTAAGGCAAAGCGCAAATAATAATCAAAACATCAATACGTCCAAAATTCAGCGGAAAATGTGGGACGAAAGGGTCTCAAATGGGAACGGAGTAACTTAACACTAGATTCCCAGGTTCTCTCTGCTTACACTCCAATATAAAAGATACAGCGTGAAACTAAAATAATCCTATTTTATATAAGAATTATTTAGTTACTCACAACTAAATATCATTTTAAAACTATCAATAAATAACATCGATGACTCCACCTGTCGTCAAGCTCTTAAACAGCAGCAAGTGATTTCAGGCTGTTTTAAAATTCAAATTTATGCTAATACGACACGGCCGCGCGCGCACTAATTGGATTATATGTAAACATATTTATATGCATATACGAGGTGATAATGTGAAATTATCATTTATTTTATTATATTTTCACATTTTAATATGATCGATCGATTAGAGGCCAGTCGTGGCGCAGTGGCGCACAAGTGCGTGTGTAAAATCGGCTGGTTGTGGATTAGATCCCCACTCGAGGAAGTGAAATATTTACTTAAATTTATATTTCCATATCTTCAATGTGGTGTCGAGCCTCCAGAATTTGGCAGAAAGTGGGGAACGGAGTGTCCTAGTACTAGGTTTCCTCTGCTAACAGGTGTGCAGGATACAGCGTGAAGCTGATCATTTATTTTATTATATTTTCACATTTTAAATTGATCGATGATCAAGTTTAAATGGTTGTGTTAAATTGCTTTTAAAGTGTTTTTTAATATATTTTTTTATTTATGGTTTTTTTATTGAGTGTTAGGATGGAATTTGTTGAATATACCTATATTGTTGCATATATTAAAAAGTGAAATAATAATTGGACTTAAATGAATAAAACAGGCTAAGAATAAATAATACAACAAAAATATCTATAAATTTTCACTTCTCGGATTTTTCTTTATTTGTATCGTAAACATTGTGCAAAATTTCATAATTGTAGATCATCGGAAGTGGTGGAAGTAAGATTTGGATTCAATACATAAAGCATGTTGTAAAATATTAATCTTAAGATATTTAAATTATTTTTTATTTTATTAAAAGAATAGCATGTATAGAATTGCATTTGGAAATTCCCGATATTATTTACTTATATAATATGCACTTATAACACATATGAGTGCTCATAGACTACAAACCTATAGCTTTACCTATAGGTAACAGTAGGTAAAATACACGTCTACAGTGCATCGACTATCATTACACGAACTACAGGGGCAGGACGGTACTTAACGCTATTACCAATATCGCAATTGTCTCTTTGTAAACTCGCAACACTATCATTTAATATAATTGCGCGAAGATTATTGTACCATTTAAAAATAGAATATTATACGTACATATATATATATATGTATATGTTATCGTTTGTTTATAATTACTAGCGAGCCGCCGGCGGCTTCGCCCGCTCGATATACGTAATTATTATTTACTAATCTGCTTTACTTTTGTTTTCTAATAATAATATATTTAAAAACAATATCAATATTCGCTTCCAGGAAACCCACCGAGGCGGGAGGCGCGGCTTCGAATCCCGTTACTTTCAAATTTTTATAAGTTTTATAATAAGTATTTTTCTTTACTAGGTGTGGATTAACACTTTATGTTTAACTTAAAAATAAAAAACATAAGAGAAAATAAGACAAAAATAAAAAGATTTTTTTTAATTTTATATATAGTTAGTTACAAGATTTTGTATATTAGGCCAAGTTCTTAGCTTTCAACATTTTACAAACTATAAATCAAATTTATCTCTTAAAATAGTGCAGTGTCTACCAGCTTCAATTAATTGTGCAAGTAGTAAACGAACACTTCGGTCCTGTATCTGAATCATCCTTTAGAGTGGCGGTCAACTTCGTTAAGTAGTGATTTTATAAATGACTGTTTTATGTTAATGATAAGAAATATATTTACTGTGTAATCTTCTCTTATAAATAACATAGTGTTAATGTACCTCTATACACGTGCATCAGCTCTTGACAAGATATAAATTTAAATTATTTCATTTAAAAGGTTGTAGTCTTTATTTTTATATAGAAAATTACGTAATATATTATTTAAAAAGAATATTTAAACGTTTTAATTTTTTTGTTTTTTTTTTTACGCTACATCCCGCGCATAGCAGGGTATGCAGAGGGAATCTGGGAACCTAATATTAAGGCATTCCGCTCCCATTAAGACATTTCCGCTTCCCACTTTCCACCGAATTCTGACAGCATTGCGTGTAGAGAGGCGTAACTGATCCCGCGCTTTACTTTGTGGGAGCGAGGAAATAAAGTATATACTTATTTAGTTGATTCCCACGACTGGGGGTCAAACCCATAACCCTCGCTACCTTGTGCCCCTGCGCTACGACGATTTTAATAATAAGAATATTTTATTATAAAACATCGCGAGGTTGGGTTCCGCCATTCAACATGCAATCTACAATTTCGGGAACCTGAGGAACGGCGTGTGATAACGCTAATTGATATTCGACACAGCAATTAATATCTTAAAGCAATTTTTTTGGTGTCCAGGAAAAGCTCGGCGTTGAGTTCCGCCAGTCAACACGCAATGCTTCCAAAATTCGTGGGAAAGTGGGGAACGTACTTTCTTAACACTAGGTTCCTTCTGCTTTCCCTGATGTATGCAAGATACAGCGTAAAGGTAAGTCTAAAAATCATGGAGATTTTTTGACATAATTTAGATGTGTGTCTTCAATTTCTGTGCTTCAGTTTCTGAATTGTGTCTTTGAGGAAAATATTATTTATATAGAAGCTCCCCGGTCTGATTAATTAAAATAAAACCACGTGAAATTTAGTAGAAACGGAGAGAAACAGAAATTGTAATTACATTTTCTCCGCTTTCTTTTACAAATACTAAACATCCATGATGAAAAAATAAAAAGCTCCAAGCTGTAGGCAGAGGGAACACAGTGTTAAGAAACTCCACTCTCCACTTTCCGTCGAATTCTGAAGGCATTGCGTGTTGAGCGGCGGAACTAAACGCCACGCTTTGCCTTGACACCAGAGCGAAAGCTTTCTCGAGTTAGTATCGAATCCACAACCTGTCAATTTTACAGTCATTCTGTACCCCCGCGGTACGACTTGCCATTTTTATAAAAAACTAAATTATAAATATTTTCTCTGCATTTAACCAACGTATAAACATTCCAAAGCAAGCAAGTGTAATATTAAAAAATCCACCGAAGATACGCGAGTATACACCACACATTATTACCGATGCGGTGTACTTAATTAGACTGAAAGATGGCTAGTTCCCATGGAGGTATGCAAAAATTGTTGAGAAAATATGCGTGCGTGTACGCTAATTCGAACCCGGTACCCACGATTTCAGTATTTAGATATACTTATTATGATATTGAAGAAGGTTTGATTGCTTGATGATTTATTTTGATATTAGTAACGTAAGTTGTCTTTGTTTTTGGTTTTTTTTAGGTTCACGCTGTATCCCGTATATTGCAAGGTAGGCAGAGGGAATGTAGTGTTAAGACAGTCCGTTCTCTATTCTTCTCTTTCTGTTTTACTTTATTTTTTATAGATCGCAAATTAAAAATATATGTAGAGTCATAATAATAAATTAGTAATTTATTGTTATCAAATAAAAAGTTGTCCAAATAAAATACATTCGAAAACTAAGTAAAAATCACGTAAAAATCAAAAACCTTTTAAATATCTCTATCATTTACAAAATATTAGTATAAATATACGGAGTGTCTTAACACTAGGTTCCCTCTGCCTAGGGGCCGTTCAAGTATTACGTAAGCAGCTTTTTTGCAATTATTGGACCCTCTCCCCTATGTCATCAAAAATAAGCAATCCTCTTAAAAATATTTCATTGAACACGTCAAAAATATATATTCAGTGCTTACGTAATATTTGAACTGCCCCCTACCCTGCTGTAATATAACAAAAGCTGTCCAAATCTAAAAGTTCAATATGGAATTTGTGAAAACAATCAATATTGAAGCCATCGACGAACAAACTAAGCAAATCATATGCAAAGTAAGATTCCCACGATCGTCGGTTACCGAGGCGCGCCATATAGGAACAAAGACGGTAGTCGTCTCGCACAACGAAAGATTTCGATGGATAAGGTTAAAAAGTATTACTGTCTTTTTAATATTTTTTTGAAGTATTAATCCACACTTGTGAAAGAAAAATACATATTTAGAAAACGTATAAAAAATTAAATTTCCCGGTACGTTCTCGTTACCTCACTACGAGTTTCTCGTCATGAGATAATGATGAATGAGATAGAAAATGTACATGTAAATAAATATTTCATTACCTCGAGTGGGGATCGAACCCACAATCAGTCGATTTTACAGTCACACTTTGTGCTCCTGCGCCGCGACTGGTCTCAATTATTAAATATAGTAAGTAATACCATTACAAAATCATAAAATTCTACATCCATACACCCCGTGAGAAAACACCAGAGCCGCATCTCCACGTGCCTGTCTGAAAACGCCGACTTCCTAAGCCATGTGAACCCCCCGCGGTGAGGCGGGCGTGACACCACTCTCCCAGGTTCATTCCCCGGCGGGCACCATTACTGCCAATAACAATCAGACGGTAGCCGCTCCAACTCGCTAATTTTCTCTAATTTTCCTATCAAAAGCGAAACCATTGTTTAAACCACCAATAAGGATAACTGTAACTGTATTTCGAATCGTGAGAACATCGATTTCGTTACGTAATTATCGATTTTCGGTTCGATCGGTTCAAGGCTGTATTTTGATGGTAGCGTGCATATCGATATTTAGGTACGATATGCGACCTTGTGTTAATCTGTTAAATTGAGCTTGAAGGAAACCGCGCTAACTGGCTGATGGTTAAATGTTTCTGATAGAAAGGCACAGGGTTAACCGAGTAGTTTAGGCGATTTTTTTATATAGCCAAAAATATTACGCAATTCTATATAAAGAGGCCAGTCGTGGTGCAGGGGCACAAAATGTGACTGTAAAACCGACTGATTGGGGGTTCGATCCAAGTTCGAGGAGATGAAATATTTATTTAAATTTATATTTTCATTTCTTCGTTCTGGTGTCGAGGCAAAGCGCTGCGTTGAGTTCTGCCACTCAACACTCAATGCCTCCAAAATTCGGCAGTAAGTGGGTAACGGTGTGTCTTAACACTAGGTTCCCTCTGCTTACCCTGCTGTGTGCGGGATACAGCGTGAAGCTGATTTATTTATTACGCAATTATTGTTACATACAAGTATTCTTTGAATTAGGAAATATATATACTTCATATGGTAATTTGTTTTTTAACTCTATGTTTTGTCTTTATTACGAAAATTTTTAGTGGTATTGTATCTAACTTCAAATTACGATATATGTTATTGGTAATTACTTTCGAATTTTTGTTTATTTCATTATATTATGTGATTATTGTACATCAAAATATTACACTATAGTCTAATGTTACACTGTGTTTCAGATTATGAATTTAAATAAAATTAATTTTAGTGGAAGTGGGAAAAGGGGTGTCGTACCTGTAGGTTCCCATTGCCTACTGTGATATATGCGGAATAATTGTAATAGGTCCACGGGAAGTACCTTATAGGTATTGATAATGCTGGGAAATTCATTCAAAATGCTGCAATATCGATGCAATAAATGCTCGAATCTTTTGGTTGTATTGACTTAGAAGCTTGATATTTTCTGTACTTTAAGGGACCATATACCTGAATATTTTATTTTAATGTCAGTTTAATACGTACACACGATCTTGAGATAAATGATTTCGATAGACGTATAACAAATTGGTACTAAAATAATTTTAATACCCCAGAAATTCTAAAAAAGGACATATTTCACATTGTTGCCTCGATAGAAATCAAATCAACAACCAAAACTATAATTCCACAATACATCAAAACTTGGGCGGGTTGTTTCTAATAATTAATAATAACAAAATAGTTTAATATCAGTTTTAATATTAAAATTCAAGTTTCCTATGACCTTTCGGAGCTGGGTCGGTATTAGGCCTCGTTGGCAGCTACTTACCCTAACAAACCGTGAATAAATTAATATCTAACACGCGTGGAGGGCTGTCACTGTCTGTCCGGTGCTTTGATCCGTGGTTTATATGTATATGTTGCTTATGTTTAGTTGTAATCATAAAATATTATATGGGTTTCATTTGAAATATCATGTTTTTTTGAGGTCAGTGATGGTGCAAGGGCACAAGCGTGTGACTAAACGCGATAGGTTATGAGTTCGATTTCCAGTCGAGGAGATGTTATTTAATACTTTTATTGCGCGCAATTTAGTTCCGCCATTTAACACACAATGTCTTCAGAATTAGGCGGAATATGGGGAGCGGAGTGTCTTAGCATTATGTTCCCTCTGCCTACCCTGCTAGAGCGGGATACAGCGTGAAGCTGATTTTTATTTTTATTTGAAATGACTTGTATTATAGATATACAAATATTTTATTTAATTACTAATTAGTTAGATATTACGTTAATATAAACATATATACGGTACAAGCAATTTTGGTGCTCAAGGAAATATGACTTTTTCATTTTACATATACTTATGTATAACAAAATGCTACTCGTGTATTTTGTTACGAAAATATTAAGTTGTTTTTATTTTCAGCCTCACGATATAGCATGGCAATTAGAGGGTACTTAGTGTTAAACCATTCCATTCTCCACTTTCCGCCGAATTTTCGAGGCATTGCGCATATTCGTGTTAAGTGGCGGAACTCAACGCCGCGCTTTGCCTCGTTACCAGAGGGAAGAAATAAAATTATTTCTTCGATCTATGGCATCGTAGCCGTAGCGTTCCAATCACAAACTTGTGCCACTGCACCACGATGGCATTAAACTATTGCTGTTATCTATTAAACATTTTTTTATTTAACGATATTTATTCAACAAAATAATTTTATATTTTAATAATAACAAAAAGGAACACCAAATGCCGTAGGCATCACTATAATAAGAACTATAGAAGATTGAAATAAACCAAATCGATACTTACCTACATTGTTGGGGTCGACGGAATTATTTACGAGACGATAATACAACATTATTTCTCAAGCAAAACCGTTTAAGTGTTGATCTTCCTCACAGATAAGCCCTAATGCTGGCATAACCTATGGACTTTTAATGTACCGTGGTGAAGCATCGAGTATCGTTATATGCATAATAGAAGCAATGCAATTATACTCTTTTGTATAATCGGTTATAAATGTATTTAATAATATATACATACATATATTTTTTACTCCGTTACACGCTTTCTGTCGAATTTTCAGGGCATTGCGTGTTGAGTGGAACTCAACGCCGTGCTTTATCTTATTACCAAAGTGAGGAAATGAAAATATTAAATAATCCATTTAATAGTAAGATAAAATCCTAGTGGGAATCGAACTCATAACCAGTCGACGTTACAGTCACACTTTGTGCCCCAGCGCAAGGACTGGATCAAAAGATACAAGCATTTATACATAGATTTTTCTGTAATTTAAATGAAATTCGCATGATCAAAACCTATAGGACCCGTAGACCAACAGTTATGAGATTTGGCATGAAGAGAGAACTTACAATATCAATAAAGAAAAAAAATGCAAAAAGTGAAAATTTCTAAGTATTTCATAGAAAAAAAAAATCAAATTTATATTTGCAATTAATTTCATACAAAATGAGTGCATATGCCCGCAAACTTAAGTTTGTAAACTTTTATAAGTTAGTTCTATTTATAACTTCCAGTTGACCTATTATCCTGATATTGGAACAGAAGCCTCTATTTGAACTTTTCAGTGTTTGATCTCAATCATAAAATATTTATGATGACTATTACCTTATTTATAGGAAAGTAAAATAATAAGTTTTAATAATTATGCCCCTTCCTATGTAATCTCTTAAAAATACACTATTAATTATTATATAACACAATTTAAGAAAATGTGTTAATATATTTTTTAATGCTTTTTTTAAGAGTCAGGGGGCTGGTTAGCGGGATAAACAGATACCCCGCACACAGCGGCATAGGCAGAGGAAACCTAGTGTTAAGTCACTCCGTTCCATTTTCCGCCGAATTCTGGAGACATTGCGTGTTAAGTGGCAAGTGGTGCTTTGCTACGACACCAAAAACGAGAATATTATTTTAATTTATGCCACGGCGCCACAACTGGCCTCCATTTTTTTATTACAGTATTCATATATAAATAATAGAAACAAACCTTGCTGAAAATAATTCGACTTCCTCACATAAACACAGACTAGCGCCATCAGCTGCAGCTGGGACAGCCGCTGTCGGGTCGACGGCGGCAGCGGCAGCAGGTCCCGTAGGTTTGCGATCTCCGCGTTGATCAGGTCGCGCCGGAGCTTGCTCGCGCCTTTCGTTGATTTGCCTTGGTCGAACCTGGAAATATAGTTATGTTTTACTTATAGAATAAGTAGGTGAGGCCAGTCGTGGCGCGGGGGCACAAAATGTGACTGTAAACGCGACTGGTCGTGGATTCGATTTCTGCTAGAGGAAATGAAATATTTAAATACTCCACGCCACGAAACTGGGGAACGGAGTGTCTTAATATTACGTTTTCTCCGCCGCAAGGTAGGCAGAGCCGCGGTGATTGTGCGCGGGATACAGCGTGAAGCTGATTTCATTTATTTTTTTAAATCAATAATATATAATAAAAACAATAGTGTAATAGTAAACAAATATAACAACTTTCCATTATTTAATAATTATAAAATATTCACAGAGAAAAAAAACAAGGATCAAAATTATTATAGATACTGAAATACACATTTAATATCAGAAAGATCGACTGACAAATATCTATTTCAAAAACATAATATTTCTCTCATCAAATGATTAAGTCATTATCACCATTTCTTGACACGTAGTTAAATCCTCCACTTGACTGCTGAGTATCTAATTTTACCGATTACGATTAAAAACCGGTTAAAGTTGTAAAAGCTTCGAACCCATGACGTATGGCGACTAAAATAGTCTCGCTTCAACCAATCGGAATGCGGTTAATTAGTTTTGCAAATCGTTACTATTGGATTTATCTGCATCTAGGAACTAGGTCCGGTAGTATTTTATATATGTATTTTTTTCAGGTAAATAAATCGAACCTGCGAACCAAGTAAGACGAACCGTTTGCCACTTTTCGCCGAATTCTGAAGGCATTGCGTTTTAAGTGACGGAACTCAACGCCGCGCTTTGCCTCGTTACAAGAGCGAAACAATGAAAATATTACAATATTTCGTTTCTAGTGGTATTCGAACCGACAACTTGTCGCGCCATGACTGGCCTTATTTTATTTCATAAAAATTTTTTAATTGTTGTGTTTTATTACAAGAGCATAATAAGGTTTTATAAGCAAAATGTGTATCTTAAATGTAATTTTTTGCCATAACTTTATGGTAATATCAGTGATAGCTTATGGTAAACATGTAAAAATACACAAAAAAGTTACAAAATATTTTCTTCAATATTCCGTGACATACTTCTACAAATCTTACTTCCATCTGGAATAGCAAAGTATTTTTTTTTATTTAAATTTATATTTAGTTTACTCTCCCATCAATTGAGTTACCTACTCATAACAGCTACAACCATAAAAGAACGAAGCTAACACAATATAGAAAATAAAATTATAATCTTAATATTCTGATAAAACATAAAAATAACATCAAAACGTCCAGATAAATGTAATGGACTTCCATTAAAATCAATATGAGTCGTTAATAAATCTTCTTATAAATGGTAAACCTGTCGAAATTATTATTCGAACCGTAACGAATCGATATATCTATAATCGATATAACCATAATCGATATAACCATAATCGATATAACCATAATCGATATACCGATAACGTCTCGATGTTCCTCGCCAATTGACAAATTGTTGCACATTAAATATTTTCAACACCATGTATTTAATTAGCATATATATATTATCGATATTTGAATATAATTGTTATTTTTATACTGTATTTTTTTTTATTTTCTTGCAATTTTATGGGTTTTATTGCAAATGTTTACAATGTTCTGTATTGTTAAGTAAGTTAAGCACTTTTTTTATTCAAAACTGCACTTTTAGTTAAGTCTTAATCAAATTGGAGCCGAATATTGAAGAAAAAAGAATTTAATATCAAATTTTCTTCTTAACATTTATACTAGCTAGAAGAGGCCGTCGTGGCACAGGGGTACAAGCACGGGGAGTGTGACTATAATGTGATGGTTGTGGGGTCGATCCTTCAATCATTTTCATTTCTCCTCTCTGGCTCCAAGGCAAAGACCGACGTTGATTTCTGCCACAAAAATCGCAATGCCCTAAAAAAAATCGGCGGAATGTGTAAAACAGAATGCTTTTAACACTAGGTTCCCTCTGCCTACCCTACTGAGTGGGGAATACAGAGTAAAGCTGATTTTTTTTTATTTAATCTAGAAAAAATTTGTAGTTTATATGACTCAATCATACAAAAAAATATAATATACGTATTTAACCACATTCAAAATTGGCCATGGCTTTATTTCCGCACAATTAGATTATAACAAATGTTTCAAATTGATCGGCGAGCATTTTAATTTTCTTTATTCGACTTTAATATATTTTGAAATTTTGTAAATCGACCTTAAAAGATAATTGAAATAAGACCAAATCGTTCAATATGGCAATTTAATAAAGGTCAAACACTATAATCATCTTTATTCTGTAATATGGAATAATAGATATATTTTATAGCTATAATTTTTTATATTTAAATATATTGATTTTACATTTTTATTATAAGGTTCTTTATTTGTAGTTTTTTATTTGTTTTTTTTTAATATCGATTAGAAGTGAATAACGAAGTTTTATCCCTAGCGAGAGACACAAGATGTTAGATTTTTGATATGATGAGAGGGAACCCGGTGTTAAGACACTTCGTTCCCCACTTTCCGCCGAATTCTGGAGGCATTGCGTGCTGAGTAGCGGAACTCAACACCGCGCTTTGCCTCGACACCAGAGCGAAGAAAATGAAAATATAAATGTAAATAAATATTTCATTTCCTCAAGTGGGGATCGAACCTACAACCAGTCGAATTTACAGTCACACTTTGTGCCTCTGCGCCACGACCGGCCTCAATAAGTCTAATATTTATAATGACTTCTCAATATCTGAGGTTTTTGAAAACTTTAAATATAATAGTTATTTTACATCGATTATACATGGATTTCTTCTATTCACTTAGCTATACATTTCTTTAACATAATAATGACAAACCAGATTTGAGGCCGATCGTGGCGGGGCACAAGCGTGGTCGCGGTATTGGGTTCAACTCCCACTCGAGGAAACGCGGCGTTGAGTTCCGTCGTCGGTGGTAAGAGGAGAACGGAAGTGTTCAACATTAGGTCCTCAGGTTCCCTCTGTCCACTGTCTGATACAGCGTGAAGCTATATAAAAAAATAATTATTAGAGTAGACTAGAGGCCAGTCGTGGCGCAGCGGCACGAGGTGTGACTGCAAAACCGACTGGTTGTGGGTTCGATCCCCACTCGAGGAGATGAAATATTTACTTAAATTTATATTTCCATTTCTTCGCTCTGGTGCCGAGGTTAAGCGCGGCGTTTAGTTCTGCCACTCAACACGCAATGCCTCCAGAATTCGGCAGAAAGTGGGGAACGGAGTGTCTTAACACTAAGTTCCCTCTGCCTACCCTGCTGTGTGCGGGATACAGCGTGAAGCTGATTTATTTATTTATTTATTTTTAATTATTAGACTATGTGGTGTAATATAAGAAGTGAAGGTAAGCATTATGTGAACCTCTAAAACTATTGATCAATTAAAAGTGCGTAGAACCTTGACACCACTTCAAAACGTTTAAAAAAAATTGACCCGGCCTTAAGTGTGAAATTTTCATATGAATGCGGTACTACCGTCTGTTACATATATTAATGATATGTTTTGATTGATTTGTTGTTTATATCTAAATTGTTATTAATATTTTATTTGCTTAAATAAGAAGAGAAAAAATTTGGTTTATTTATTTATACGTTGGTAGCTGTCTTAAAAAGAACACCTTTGGATAGGGGGCGGAACCAATAGTCAAATATTGTATTCCTCATATAGCATGTTAAGCAGAGAGTACCTGGGAACCTAATGTTAAGGCACTCCGTTCCCCTTATGTTAAGTGGTGAAACTCAATGCAGTGCTTTGCTTTACCAGAGGGAGAAAATGAAAATATGGAATATTTATTTCCCAAAATGGGAGTCAAACTCACAACCATTGCAATTATAATCACAAGCTAATGCCCCTGCGCTACGCATGCCTAAATAAAATTTAGAGATATATTATATACAAATTTTGTGAAAATATATGAAAGCTTTCAAACAGATATAGTTATATTTCATATATTTTCACTTTCATACTTATTCAGCTTTAATACTGGTTCATATTCATACACAATCAAGTTCCAAGATTTCTTTATAAATTCCATACAAATAGCTTCGGTCTAAATTAAAATTCCCACGTTGAGAAATGATGAAGAAAAATGTAAAAGAAAACAAAAATAATACAAGGTATTACAAGGGTTCAATAAGTGGCACAAAACGGCAAAATCAATGAGTGGGTTTGCGCTTATTAGCTAATAAAAAGGCGCACGCGATACTTACTATGTGCGTTGTAAATTGTACATTCTGTATTGTAAAAATAATATTATGTATTTTTTGCCTCACATTGGATCACGCACATAGCAGGGGAAGTAGAGGGAACCTGGGAATCTAGTGTTGAAACACTCCGTTCCTATTGAGACACTTCAGTTAAATATTGCGGGCATTGCGTGTTTAATGGCGAAACTCAATGCCGACCTTTGCTTGTTCCCAGATCGAGGAAATGAAAATATGTCAATCTTTCGAGTTGGGAATCGAACCTACAACCTGTGACGTTTTCAGTTCTTCGTTTCTGCTCCTGCGCCACAAATAGCTTCAAATTATTTTTAATAATACATATATTGTAAGTCATAATCAAAATATCGAGGCTATAGCAGCGCAATGCAACAGTGACTGAAAACATGATGATTTTGGGTTCAATCAAGAGAAATTGATTATATTTATTTCCCTACTTTGGTTAAATGAAGCGCGGCGTTAAGTTCCGCCACTCAACTCGCGATGTCTCTATTTTATGGCGTTTCGGGCGTGCCAGTTAACCACTAATCACTTTGCCAATGTCATGTTAGCGATATCTCGAATTCAGGCTGAATGTGGAGAACGAAGTGTATTCACTTTATTTTCTATGTACCTACCATGTCTAGAAGAGTAAATCAAAAAATATAATATAAAATGTCTTATTACTATTAATTCTTTTAAAAGCTTGTTATCTACTTACGCTCACACGTCGATATTGCGGTTAATATATCATTGCTTATGTATCTAAGCGGGAGGTCACCAGTTCTTAGACTTACTTCCGCGCAGAAAAAAATAGCTTAGTATAAATAAACTAGCTTTTACCCGCAGTATTGCTCGTTTGGTCAAATAGAAATAATTAAAAGTTGTGTATAAATCGTACATATTATATACGGGATACTCCGACCACAAGTAAAGTTATAATGCCTACATAATTAGACTATCTAAGACAAAAGAATTCTCCTACAATATGCTAATCTCAACCAAATAAACTGTTCAGCTTTATAAAATTAGTATAGATTAAGCAATGTTTACTATTTTTATCATTTTTTATATAAAAATTTCCTTAAAAATGCTTAGTATACGTATGGCTTAGTTGGTCAGATCGCTTGGACGATTTCCAATAGGTGCGGGTTCAAATCCCGCTACGCTCAAATTTTTATGTTGCCCAAATAAATAATATTAAGTATACTTGACAGCAGATAGCTAATTTAGAATAGGAATATTTATTCATTAATATATAATAATACAAAAATTATATTATATTGATATTTATAAAAAATGCATCTCGTAGTATCCCGCACACAAAAGGGTAGGCAGAGGGAACCTAACGTTAAGACACCCCGTTTCCCACTTTCCGCCGATTTCTGGAGGCATTACGTGTTGAGTGGCGGAACTCAACGCCGCACTTTGCCTCGACACTAGAGCGAAGAAATTGAAATATAAATTTAAATAAATATTCACGATCCTCGAGTGGGGATCGAACACACAACCAATCGCGTTAACAGTCGCACTCTGTGCCACTGCTTCAATTATTATTATTGACATTTAGATTAAATTATACATAGTAATGACTGCTATTACCAAGTTACAATTCAGAAAAGCGCGAAAACAAAGTAAATTACCTATCTATATTCAATTTACAAATGCAAGGTGCTTGTTTAGACAAGGTGTGCCTCACGTGGAAACTCAGCCGTTTTCCCACGAACGCCACAACAGCGCAAAGGCATTCAATAATTTAGGCAATTTTCCAATATTGGATCGGTTGTGGTGCAAGTTTTTTGGTTAAGCTGATAAGTTTTTTTTTTTGTAGAATTTATTTTAATACGTAAGTTATAAAGATTTAATATCGCAACCTCTACAAAATTCTTTAGTTCTTAGCCTATTTTGATAATCAAAATTAGAAACAATATTGTTTATGCCAAAAATATCAAATTCGACTATTCCTTTTGTTGGTATAGATGTCACTCAATCCAATAAGTATAAACTCGTTACAAGTACTATTTTTCGAGAAATTTGTAAACAAACATATATAGCTTAATATTTTTTTACACATGCTTAGAAGTCTTAGTAGATCAGATCATCATACCACAACATTTATCACTTTCGACAATATCACATACTTTTTTAAACTAGGTTAAATATATACATGTCAAATTGACAATTATAACCTCCTTTTTTAAACTAGGTTAAGAATAATTTTGCTTCTAATTCTAGTAATGACACTACTGGTTTCATTCAACTTCACATATCAAAATGGGCAACAAAAGATTTTCTCTATTCTTTTTCAAATACGTAAATGTGCACCAAACGAAAAGTAAAACTCTTCTTGATTGAGTCGCTTTCTAAGTTGGCCAAGCTTAGTCCAATTCATAAAAAAATCATATAAAATACAGTTTTTATTTTTATTCTGGTGTCTTATCACTTGTACCACGCATAAGCTAACGTGTACATAAACCGAAACAGCATATCAGTACACGGGCCTTGCATTATTACGTAGCATTCCTTTATCTTTCAACTTTTCTATTGTATTCTTTTTTGTGTACTTTTTGCACTTTTTGTGGACTCAATTATTTCCACTACATCGTTTTGGTATCGAGACAAAGCGCGGCGTTAAGTTCCGCGACTCATCACACAATTTAGTCCGTGGGAAACGAAATGCGTCAACACTAGGTTCCCTCTGCCTATCCTGCTATCCACATGGGATACGGTGAGAAACTTAAAAAAAAAACATTGACAAAATATTCATAAATATTAATTATCTGGAAAGGAAGCCAAAAATATGAGTATTTGAATAAATACTAAACAAAAAATACTTACTCGCCACTCCATCAAAGGAATAATATCCATATTTATATTATAAATTCGAAAGAAGCTCTGTCTGTCTGTCTGTAACGCAATGACGACCAAACCACTGATTGGATTGAGATAAAATTTCATATAGAGATACTTGAGGATCTTTGGATGGACATAGGCTACTTTTTTGTCGTATTTGTAATATTTTCGATATATTCTAATATTACCGCTACAAACTAAGTGTCTTATTTATTTGGCTTAATCTTATTTTTTTTATGTATGGCTATTTTGAACATGAAAGTAATCAATTAGTAAAAATAATGGTCGTAATTTTCTAATTCAAGCGGCGCGAGCTTGTCGCTAGTAATAATAATGATTTATATATGTGACACAAGTGTAGGCTTCAGGGGCCATTTTACAACGTATTAACAATTCCCTGCTGTACTCTTATTCCTTATGGCTAAGCAAATACCGCCTCATACAATTTACTGTTCCCACACTTCCCATACTTCCTTCGTCCTCCTAGCATTAACCCCGACCTCTGCCAGGGTCTTGGGTAAGAGATATATATAACATTATTATCATTAAATATCCAATTGCTGCTTAAATATAACATTAACACAAAACGTCCCGTAACAGAAATGTCACTGCCATACATTTAAATAATCAAGTATTGTATTCGAAGGAGGTTAGATCTCACTTATTACAAGTAAAATTCCTACGGTGCAAGATGTGAGTAAATTGCCCGCTCGCGGCCCCGTTTAGCGCACTTTCCAGACGATTGTTAGCCAGAGCTATCATAATCAAATCTTTATAAAGGAGTATGTTGAGATAGTAATATATTTTCTATATATTTTTTTTCAGGTTTACTCTGTATCCCAAATGTAGAATAGTAGACAGAGGGAAAATAGTGTTAAGACACTCCGCTCTCCACTTTCTACTGAATTCTGGAAGCATTGCGTGTTGTTGAGTGGCGGAATTGAAGCTTCGACACCAGAACTAAGAAATGAAAATATTTCACTTCCCTGCATGGAATCGAACCTGCAACCTGTCAATTTTACAGTCACACCTTGTGCCCCTACGCCACGACTGACCACGTAATGCAATTTGCATTATAAACATTAACAAAATGTTAAAATTATTTATTTAAAGTATATTCTAAAATACTTATACCTGATTATGAATCATTATTCTTAGTACAAATCGTGTGAATCAGTCAGAATAAATTAATATTATTAAAATTATCTTAAAAGTGTATGTACAGTGAAGTAAAATATCGATTTAAGTACTTAAACATTTAAGTACTGTATTAATATATGTACATACTAAAGAGCCCGCGCGGCTTCGCCCGCTTGAACTATACGAATATTTATGAAATTATATTCAGTTCACAGTTAACTAATCCTATTGAGGGATTAGTAAGAAAATATAATCCTAAATAATTAAAATAATCCTAAAAAAAATAATAAGTAAAAATAAGTAAGGGAAATAACATTCCTAATATTAGAAAAAATAACTGAGTAATTGAAATGAACAAACAAAACAAATAAAAGTAACTAAAGGAAATTCTTATGATAAAAAACAATAATCTTAAGTATATAAAATTAACACAAAGTATTAAGTAAACGTAACCAAAGGGAACTATTAATAAAAATAAACTACACAAAATCAGCTACTTTATTAATATTATCAACGCAAAATAAATATTTAAAGTATTACGACAATATACTAATTTTACGAAGTCGGTGAAGCCGGTTCTGAGATTAGCGTGCCCAAACCGACAAACAAACAAACCGACAGACTGACAAAAAAATTCAAAATCATTGTTTAAGGTTCTATTACATTAATACATGCATCTAATAATAGATTTTCTCATATCAACCTTCTATGTACAAACACCGATCAGTTACAATTTTATTATATGCATAGATGACAAGTATTTCCGCAGTGCTTCTTAAAATAAACTACTACGCAAAATTTTTTATATGAATAGAGCTTTAGGTTAGTTTACTGAACCTGAAACCTTATCCTCGTTTTATAGGAATTTCAACATATCTGACGGGATTTGAACTCGCGCCTTTATAAAACCGTCCAAGCGCTCTCACCACTAACCCATACCTTGTACAAGCGTATAAGAATTTCGACGTAGCTTGATAAGAAGTTTCCAATAGGCGCAGGTTTAAACGCTGTATCCCGCACACAGCAGAGTAGGCAGAGGGAACCTAGTGTTAAGACACTCCGTTGCCTTTCCATTCCATCCGTCCATCCATTCCATCCATCTCCATTGCGTGTTGAGTGGCAGAACTCAACGCCGCGCTTAACCTCGACACCAGAGCGAAGAAATGGAAATATAAATTTAAGTAAATATTTCATCTCCTCGAGTGGGAACCCACAACCAATTGGTTTTACAGTCACACCTCGTGCCGCTGCGCCACGACTGTACTCTAATATCTATATCTTATACGTTTTCTAAAAAATATGTGAATAACTTATTAAATATAACAAGGTAAATAACAGTTCTTTTCACATCATATGAGTAACGACGGCAAGTGACACTGACTGCGATGCAGTTATTAGCACTCAATTAACCTTCACTCGTTAGTTAACAGTTTGTTTAGCGTTTTTTACCTTTTTTCATTTTGTTAAAATTAAATCAGCTTCACGCTGTTTCCCGCACACAGCAGGGTAGGCAGAGGGAACCTAGTGTTAAGACATTCCGTTCCCCACTTTCCTCCGAGTTCTGGAGGGCATTGTGTGTTGAGTGGCGGAACTCAACGCCGTGCTTTTGCCTCAACACCAGAGCGAAGCAATGAAAATATAAATGTAAGTAAATATTTCATTTCCTCGAGTAGGTATCGAACCCACAACAAATCGATTTTACAGTAACACTTTGTGCCTCTGCGCCACGATTGGCCTTAATTTCATTTTGTTATTGATTCTAATGTATTATATAATTATAGGTATAGGATTAGTAGTTCCAGTGTACGTTATTGGTAGTTACTTCTAACCTTTTGGTAGCAAGTTCTATTCTAGTTCCGGTTAATATTGAAATCGACATCGATTAAGAATAATATTCAATTGAAATTAACAAATTACTGTAGAAAATTACGTTATAATAAACTTATATTTTTTTAAATACATATTTTACTTTTTATATTTTAGTTTTCAGTTATTTTTTACATTTTCGTTTTTTTTTTCATTTTTAGTTTTAATAGCTTCACGATGTACCTCGCATATAGAAGAAAAGCCAAAGAGATCCTAGTGTTAAAAACTCCGTCCCATTTTTTAATTTGACACCAAAGAGACAAAAAATAAAATATTAAACAAATCATTTCACAAGTGGGAGTCAAACCCACAACCTATCGCTTTACAGTCACATGCTTGAGCCTTAGCGCCACGACTGGCCCCATTTTTTAAAATATTTTACCCATTTTTTAAAATATTTTACCTAATATATTTTTAAATATATATTATTAAGCTACTATATCAATTGGGACCGGAGTGTCTTAACACTAGGTTCCCTCTGTCTATCCTGCTATGTGCGGGATACACCGTGAAGCTGTTTTTACAATATAAAGTTGACTTTGAAACTCTTGGGCCATTCGAAGACGGTGTGCAGGGTCAGTGCTCGGCGTTCAATGGTGCTCTCATTAGTACGCTATTTGCATGAGCTAATTGTGGCGACACGGCAGCCGCGTCAAAGTTTACTTTACACTGTTTCGCCTTTTAGATTTTTTTTTAAATATATATTTTGTCATTTTTTAAGTCGAGGCCAGTCGTGGCGCAGTGGCACGAAGTATGACTGTAAAACCGACTGGTTGTGGGTTCGATCCCCACTCGAGGATATGAAATATTTACTTAAATTTATATTTTCATTTCCTCGATCTGGTGTCGAGGACAAGCGCGTCGTTGAGTTCTGCCACTCAATACGCAATGCCTCCAGTATTCGGCAGAAAGAGTGTCTTAACACTAGGTTCCCTCTGCCTACCCTGCTGTGTGCGGGATACAGCGTGAAGCTGATTTATTTATTTTATTTATTTATTTATTTTTTATGTTAAGCTATTTGGAACATGTTTAGGCGGAAACGTTTAGATTTTTATAGATTTTTAAGAATGTATAAAATATATATAATGTGTAAAAAATATTTTTCGTTTTCTTATTCGGTGAAAGTGATTTATTATATTTTTGGCTTTTAATATAAATGAAAAGGATAAATATGTTAGTAGATTTCGTCGTTATAATAGTATAAATAGATTAGAAATGTTCGTCTTCTGTAAGATTAATATCCTAGTAAGATAAAGCCAGAAAAAAAAACAACTTACCGCGGGTGCCCTTCTGGTTACCCTGCTAGAGATACAACGTGAAGCTAAATAAATATTAGCTTCTCATTTCTTTTTTTTTTCATTTTAAGTTTACCCAAATAAATAAAAAACAATCAAATTACCTTAAAATTTCACGTTATTTAAAGTTTCAATCGCATCTAATATTATCAAATCCTTAATAGTACGTAGTTACGTAGCTATGTGTACACGTACAGTCATACATTTCATACAGCCGCATGAATCCTCAACGTCAGCTATAAACAATCTACGGTTTCAGAATTCATTTATTCTCATATAGAATTTACAATTCACTTACTGAGAAAATATACATGTTACAATATCTTATTGTCGTCCAGCGTAACTTATAAATATAATTTTGATTAGTTATAAACATAAAACAACACTAAAAACAATCCAGGACAAAAATTACAACAATTAGTAATTAATAATTAGCTTTGGTGGGTAGTTTATTATTACATTTGAATAGTAACGTAAGTTAACATTTAAAAGAAACAGTCTAACAACTCGTAAACATGTTCGCGCAAAGATAATCTGCCGCTCATTACTCGAACTCTGACAGAAATCTAGTCCTTAATCGAAGATTATAATTAGCTGTCAGATAAGGATCTCTACACAATAAATGTACGCGTTGAATAAAGAAAAATATGTTAAATATATTTTATATTTGTTTTTAAATTTAAAAATAAATAAAGCACCTTCACGCTGTATCCCCCACAAAGCAGGGTAGGCAGAGAACTTAGTGTTAAGACATTGCGTTCCCCATTTACTGCCGAATTTTTTGCGGAACTCTACGCCGCGCTTTGCCTCGACACCAGAGCGAAGAAATGGAAATATAAGTAAGTAAATATTTTATCACCTCGAGTGGGGATTGAATCCACAACCAGTCGGTTTTACAGTCACACATTGTGCCCCAGCGCCACGACTGGCCTCACCTCGGCCTCATTATTATATTATATTATATTAATATTAATAATATTATTTTTAGAAATGATTTATTATCATTTTATTTTTTTTAATTGACCATACGAACGTATTGTATAGATGTGCGTGTTTTTTTATGTCGATGATAAATAATAAATATATAGTGTATTTGATCATGATAGTAAATTTCTATATGAGATAAATAAAGAAAATGTAGATTATTTGCTTTACATTATATGCTTGAAGCATATTAGGTACTAATCACGCCTAAAGAATTGACTATGCACCTTCAATAAGAAAATTTACCTTACATCCACTGTTAATATCGATTTTTCCTCCCATATGATGATGTATTGCTTTTGTAATATTATTGCTACAATAATAAAATTGTAGTTAATATTGTACGTATTTTGTCTATTATTATGTATAAAGTATTACTTTATTATCTCTAGGATTTTAAATATATTGAGGCTAGTCGTGGCAGAATGGCAGAAATTGTTACTGTAAAATCGACTGGTTGTAGGTTCGATCCCTTTCGATTGATATTGTCGTTTCTTCGCTCTGTTGTTGAATTTCGCCACTCATCACGCAACGCGTCCAGAACTCAACGTCTTAACACTAGGGGTTCCCTCTGCCTATTCTGCTGTGTGCGGGATACAGCGTGAAGCTGATTTTAAATATAATAAATTTAAAAACATCTCTTCTCTTTATTTCTTGAAAAAATATAATTCCATGTAGTACCTTCAATGTGTAAGGTGCCTATCACCGCCGTCCGCTGGATTGTTTAACACCGGCTCGCGCCGCCATCGCGTTATAATTGTTTTTCACGGTCATTACTTGTAATTGATATAAATCTTTTGTTTGATATTTATTTTTATGCACAGCTACGAATTATTGGATACAGTGGACCACCCATGACCCAGGGCATGGATATAGGACCTTAAATTTTTGAATTTGCTCTTATTTTCTATATATTATAAAATAATTAGACCGTTGTGGCGCAGGAGCACAAGAGTGTGATTATAACGAGATGGTTGTGTGTTCGATTCCACTCGGGCAAATGAATTATTATTTGTTAATATTTATTATTATTTGTTCGCACTGACACCAAGGTAAAAGCCAGGCGTTGAGTTCCGCCACTAAACACGAAAATTAGGCGGAAAGTGGAGAATGGATTGTCTTAACATTGGGTTCTCTCTGACTATCCTGTATATTTGGGATGTAGCGCTAAGCTGATATTTTTTTTTAATAATTCTAGAAATTTAATAAAACCTACAACAGATATGGATATAGTAACACTTTAATGTACTTATTACTGAAATTATAAAAAATGTATTATATAACAATTACAATTGAAAAGGCCAGGCGTAGCGCAAAGTGTGACTGTAAAATCGACTGGTTGTAGGTTCGATCCCCACTCGAGGAAATAAAATATTTATTTACATTTATATTTTCGTTTCTTCGCTCTGGTGTCTAGGCAAAGAGCGGCATTGAGCTCCGCCACTCAACACGCAATGTTTTCGGAACGGAAAGGGGGGAACGGAGTGTCTTAACACTAGGTTTCCTCTGCCTACCCTGCTGTGTGAGGGATACAGCGTGAAGCTAACAATTAAAAATAATAATATACTTTATCAATTCTTAAATAATTATATTTTTAATATACTTTATCAATTAATATAATATTACAAAAAAATACACATATTATTTATTTTCTTATTTTTTTAGATTCGATAACCTAATTTTTAAGTATCTGTATTGTGGTATATAAATAAGTCATATAATTATAGATTTTAGGTGAGAATATAAAAATATAATAAAGAAATAAAGACTTAAACTTCAAATGTATAAATATATTTATTTGTTTTATAAATAAATAGAAATAAAATTAAACATAAAACTATTAATATATAAAAGTTTCTTATAAAATGATGCTATTGTTAAAAAATGTTACGACATTAGACTCAGCTATTGTAGTAAGCTTTGTATGGCAGGGTTACTATAGAGCTTACTCACCACGTGACCTTGATTTATATAGAGACGAACAGGAAGCGAAGATGCTGCCTTTTAAAATGCTATCAACTTTGAACCAAATTAGGTATAACTTTACAGTTAACTATTAAAAGAATATATTATATTTTATATAAAATCTACTCAAAGATCTTAATTTATGTAATAATGTATTTAATTTAATTATAATTTTTTTATTTTGTTTGTATAGCTAAGTAAGGAAGGGGAATTGGGGAAAACAGAAAACCTAAAGTATTAAGACTCTTCTTTCTTTTAATTCTGATTTGAAAACACAAAAAAATATGTAAAAAGGTATTCTACACACTTAGTGAATACGAAAAATTACAAAGAAAAAACAAAAAAATACACACTACAGATTCGTGGTCCGTACCTTTTGTTATCTGTCATATATTTCTTATTCTTTCTTTTCATTATTTATTTATTAATTTATTTCTTTTTATATTTGTGAAAACTAGACTTACGCAATTATATATACCCGTACAAATCCTATATATCCTATCCTTGTGAAGATGGATGTTTGTTCCATTTTCACGCAAAAACTACTGTACGAATTTAGATGAAACTTTACATTAATATAGCTTATAAATCAGAATAGGATATAGGCTATAATTTAAAGATTTTTAATCTATATATATAAAAGGACTTGTGCTGACTGACTGAGGTAAGACGCACGCAGAGCCGTAACGGCTGATGGTAGAAACGTGAAATTTGGGCAGATGTTTATTTTCATATTCTGGACATCCACTAAGAAGGGAATTTGAAAAATTTTAACCCTAAAGGGATGAAATAGGGGTTGAAAGTTTGTATGGATTTTTTTTTTAATCTGTACCGATTTTTATAAAATTTGAAATTCAGACTCTTAAAAATATTTCATTGAACACATGTTTCATGGTTTTTAAGAATTCACCCCCTAAGGGTTCAAATAAGGGGTTGAAAGTTTATATGGAAAAATCTTTAAATTGCCACCGATTTTTATAAAAATTTAAATTCAGACTGTTAAAAATATTTTATTGAACACGTGTTTCGTGGTTTTTTTAGAAATCACTCCTAATAAGCGGGCGAAGCCGCGCGCGCCCTCTAGTTATTATAATAAAACAATACCATTAATTTTATACCATTAATTACCTAGTTATCTATATTTATATAACATGTTCTTAAAAGACAAAAGATAAGTCTAAAGTTAAAACGATTCTTAGCTGTGCCTGTTCTGTACTTACAGTGAGCCTCCCGTACTGACACTATTTCCAAAGGTTAATTTATATATTAGTCATCCGAACCCAAGGTTGTGGCGCATCAGACAACCATTGTTGGGTAATTGACATGATTTGTCCTATGCCATTAAGTATGAAAAGACTTAATAACATTTTTTTTTATATATATATGTATATATTTCTTTTGTGCTATAATAAAGAATTGGTGTATTCAAATATTATATTTTAAAGTTACGCAATATACAGTTATGCCAATATTAAATGTTTTTGTATAAATTGTTAGTTTTTTTTTAATATTTTTCGCGTACATATCCACCGAGGCCATAGTGGCGCAGGAGCACCAGTGTGCCTCTGTAAACGCGATGATTGTGGATTCGATTTCCACTAGAGGCAATGAAGTTCCGCCGCTTAACATGCAATACGAAAAAAAGGAAGCGTAGTGTCTTAATAAGGAGCTAAAAAAAGAATTAAACATTTTTTTATGTTAAATTAAGAGGGACGCCCATCTTGTGACATCCATACTGTGATAACATGTAGGTAAATATTTTTTTCTTTCTTTATCAAAATTATAAAAAAAACTAAATAAACAACATACCTATACTTTTTTAATTCTAATAAAGCTATTGAGATTAAAGACGTGTAAATTTTTAACAAATTCTATCATTCTAAATATGTTACTTAAGTGTCAGTATTTTTATTCATAATAAAACCAGGTCATATTAAATAGGAATAAGCATGAGTTCATTGAAAAAAAAAATTTTACATGTACTTATTCGTTTTTTATTAAATTTGATAGACGCTGGCAAAAACGAAATCTTGGTAACCACCAAACAAGGATCTTTCGATCTAAATATATTAAATATATAAATATATTTAATACTAAATATACTAAATATATATATGTAATTATTTAAATGAGTCATAGAGGCACAGACGGGCGACTGTAAATGTGACAGGCTGTGGGTTCGATTCTAACTCGAGGAAATGATATAGAAATCGCAAGAACGAAACTTAGAAAGAAACTTAGTTTTGTTACTGAGTAACTGAAAGACTATGTACAGTCAAACTACTGGGTGGAATATCCTGAAATTTCATATTAAAATTCCTAAGGGACCGTACCGAGAGAGTTTTTCGGAATGCCTTCAGTATCGGTAAAAAATAATATTTAACTAGTTATTATAAATCAGCTTTACGTTATATACCGCACACAGCAAGGTAAGTAACGGGAACCTAGTGTTAAGACTCTCCTTTCGGCACTCTCCGTCGATTTCTTAAGGCATTGCGTATTGAGTGAACGAATTCAACGCCGGGCTTCATGGGGAATGGGAATCAAACCTACAAATTTTTTTTTTAATTAATTTGATTAAATTTTTAGTTGCTATAGTCCACGCGAACAAAACTGTGGGCTATAACTAGTCAAAAGTTCTATTTTGATAGACGTGGTTTTGAAGGTGGATATATAGATCGTGCTTAGTTAATTGAAGTAGATTAGTAATAATAAAAAGGTTTTTTCAACAGGTGTTACAATATGCTCAATCACGATTTTCACTGTACGAAGTAGTGTGTTCAAACTTTTTAATTATATACTTTCGCTTGTTATTCAATGTATAATAAATTTTGTTTCAACTATATGATGTATACTGAATATGAAATATATTTTTTTTTACGTAATTTTTTATGTAATCTTTATTATATTGAGGCTGTCGTGGCACTGGGACACAAGGGTGTGACTGTAACGCGACGGTTATAGGTTCGATCCCCATTCGGGGGAATGAATTATTATTTGTTAATATTTTTATTTCTTCGCTCTGGTACCAATGCCAAAGTACGGCACTGGGTGCCACGTGCCAATCAAAACGCAATTTTCGACAAAATTCGGCGGTATGTGGGTGGGTTGTGGGAGTGTCTTAACACTAGGTTCCCTCTACCTACCCTGCTATATGCGGGATGCAGCGTAACGCTGACATTATCCCTCACTTTAAGCTACTTAAAGTTTATGTGAAAATGAACTTGCGAGGTCACTTTTATTAAAAAATGCCAATATTCCATAAGCATAAGCATATTTTGCCTAATATTATTTTTTTATTTGAAGATAAAATAAAAATATAATTAAAATATTTTTTAATAATACATTTATAATTAATATGACCTTATATTCTTTTAATGATTACTAATTAAATAAATTGGTTAATAAAATATTTTTGAAGGAAAACTTCATTCATTCTGAAAGCCTAAATTATAAATTATGTTATTAAGATTTATTTTTAAATTTATTATAATTTTCGCATATTTTCTTTAAAAGTTACTGGTTTTTAACTCAAAAACACATCTATCCAAATAATCAGCTTCACGCTGTATCCCGCACACAGCAGGGTAAACAGAGGGAACCTAGTGTTAAGGCACTCTGTTCCTCACTTTCCACCGAATTCTGGAGGCATTGCGTGCTGAGTGGCGGAACTCAACGCCGCGCTTAGCCTCGACACCAGAGCGTAAAAATGGAAATCTATCCAAGTAAGTAAATGAAAAAGAGAGAAATTTCTAAAAAATAACAATAAGCAAAACCGAACCAAACGGCAGTTTAGTTTAATATTTATTAACAATTTAACAGTTACTTTGCTAGATATATAACCGACATATGAAATTAAATATAATTTATTTCACTACAACACTATCGCGATATCTGTAATATATCACCACGTACGATATTAAAGTACTGATCGTACGGGAACCTGATTTAATGTAGTCACTGTTATTGGATCTTCATTATTTATTGCTATCAGAACTCGTGGGAATGTTGAAGGAAGTATTGATAAGAGACCGTAAGTCTATGGAGATAGAGACTAAAGGTGAAAAGCTGAATATGAGCTGGGTGGTGAGAAGTTGGAGAAAATTGTATCATCATATACAAAATTTGATTTATAGCTAATATGCTTTGTTAATTTATTTGGCTTATAAATGTGTATGTAGATATCATGTAAATTGTAAAAAATGGCAATTTTTTTTATTTTAAATGCATTGGTATATTGCAGTTTTTTTTATTTTAAACTTTATGCTGTATCCCGCATGGAAGGCAGAGGGAACCTAGGAATCTACTATTAAGCCACTCGGTTCTGATTAAAGATCTTCCGTTCCACGTTTTCCGCCGAATTCTGGAGGCCATTGAATAACGGAACTCAACACTGCGCGTTGCCTCGTAACCAGAACGAGGAAATAAAAATATTAAATATTTTATTTAATCGAGTAGGAATAGAACCAACAACCTGTCGCTCTTACAGTCGTTTTCTCCAGATTTTTACAAGAAACTTTTTTCTCTTTTAAATTAAAAAAAAAGTATTGCTATAATGTTACATACCCATATTTCGTAAGTATACATACAGACCCGGATCAAAACATCAATACAATTAAAACTAAATCGAACAAAAAGCTTTGATCGAAGCCAACTAAAACTAGAAATGGATCTATCAATTAAGCTATGGACCATGGGCATTGATTGATCCATCAATAAGATGTGGGGTCCATTAAGATAATACTCTGTTAATTGTGAATTTCTACGCCTGTCTGTCCGTATGTGTATAATAAAATGTATTACATATATAGTGAGATTGAGGCCAGTCGTGGCCCAGTGGCACAAAGTGTGGCTGTAAAACCGACTGGTTGTTGGTTCGATCCCCACTCGAGGAGATGGAATATTTACATAAATTTATATTTCCATTTCTTCGCCCTGGTGTCGTGGACAAGCGCGGCGTTGAGTTCTGCCACTCAACACGCAATACCTCCAGAATTCGGCAGAAAGTGGGGAACGGAGTGTCTTAACACTAGATTCCCTCTGCCTACCCTGCTGTGTGCGGGATACAGCGTGAAGCTGTGAAGCTGATATGTAGTGTTTGGTGGTTTGTATTGTATTAGCACATTTGTTTTGGATGTTCTTTTAAAATTATTTATTATTATTTTCTTATTGAATTTTCCTTAAGATACATTTTAATAATATCTATAAGTTTTTTCTATTTAATTATTCAATAAATGAATTGATGTGTAAAGATGTTAGTTGCAGAATAGCATCTTTTTTTACAAGTAAAACTACGTCAGTTTAAAAACTTACCTCGACAAAGGAAGCAACTATAAATTGGCTTTTACGTACTCGCCCTTATATTGAAAGTTAAAAGGTTGCATTGTTTTTCTAAAAATCCAAAACCAGGTTCACGCTGTATCCCGCACACAGCAGGGTAGGCAGAGTAAACTTAGTGTTATGACACTCGGTACCCCACTTTCCGCCAAGTTCTAAAGGCATTGCGTGTTGAGTGGCGGAACTCAACGCCGCAATGTTTTTCTAGTAAAACCAAAATATTCCTTAACTTTAATTAATATTTTATTAGGCCTATCAAATACGAGGTCCTTTTGTATATAATATTATTGATATATATTTAACAGTTTATTATAGGTTCAACGGTCAAACTTCAAAATACATTGAAATAATGTTTTATAACGAAATGATTATAGATCACTCTAGGTTTTTAGTCATATTATGACATTTTTTTTTGTTCTTTCAGCTGTAGCTAGCTGGATAGGCAGAGAGAGCCCAGTGTTGAGACACTCTGCTCGCATTTTCGAAATTCGAAGCTATTTTGAGTGGCGGAACTCAACGCCTGCTTTTCCTCTATACCACAGCGAAGAAATGAAATTATAAAATATTTCATTTCTTCCACTCTCCCTCACTTGTACCCGGCTGGTCTCGTGTAATTTTAACCTTGAACAGTTAATCAGATATTTCTATATCTATATAGATCTATATAGATATATGGATTTTTTTTATTTTACACTTGCCCACAGCTTTATGCAAATATTATATCAGTTATATCAGGTCAAAGATATATTATACAATTGAAATGGCAATACGTAAATCAAGGCCTCGATACTGAACGATATATCCGGCTGCGACGTTATTGTATTTATTAAACACTTAGTTCGTTTTGACCTCGACTTGTGTTGTTTAGAGAAGATCTTTTTAGTGATTAAAATCTATTTAAAATTTGTTGGGTAAATTTAAAGAATAAATAGTGACGATCGGAACTGCTCTCCTGGAGAGAGTTGTAAAAAAATGTATTAACAATACAAAAAAAATGTATAAACCATTATATTTTCTCTTAAGTACATACGTATATATTCGTCTTCTTCATGTTTCATCTTCTTTACTTAAAGGAACAAGAGGAAACGTAATTTATTCAGATCTGCACTTTCCGGGCAATTGGACATATTGCACGTTGAATTGCGAAACTTAACGCCACACATACACATGCCAAAGAAGGGTAATAAAAATAATTTAAATATCATCATTCCCCTAAGTGACAGTCGATCTAACTACCATCGCGTTACAGTACAGTCAGGCGCTGCCCAACTGCGTTACAATATACCTTTATATATATTTTTATATACAAATAAAACACAATTCCAAGCTAAATGTATAAGTATGAAAGAAGAAAATCTTTTTCTTTATGATTTCCCACATGATCCGGTTGACTGGTAGAAAATGCTTTTAAGCGTTAAACCCGCATTTGGGCATATTTTTGTATAAATTGTGTACAATAAATAAACATAAACAAATAAAATTCATCTCACCGAATTCGAACTTGCGACCATTTCTCAACAAGGTACGCTACAATGGCATCAATAAATTTAAAACTTACTTATAATTAGTAAAATCGTAAGTACTTATAGTGACAATAGTCTTATTAAAACGAGACTAACATTACCATATTGTTGACTGTTGTCACAGCATCCCTGCGCTGCGTCAAGTCGACGTCGCGTCGCTTGTATAAACGTCAGTGACATTGTCAAACTTGGATGTGACAGGTACAGTTGACTGCATAATGTTTATTTGATAAATATTTGATATTTTTTATTAAAATCTTCCCAAATCTCAATTGATGTAAAATAATAGATATTACTAACCCTCTATGTTTATATATTGTATATATATTTTTGTCTTGTTATAGGTGAAGGCAGTATTTTACCTGGATCTCTTTTAAATATGTATTTTTCTGTTGTGTAATATTATCTTTTTTTACCGTACAACCTCTCTCGTGTGTTCTCCATTCAACGTGACATTAGCGAAGTGATTTTGTACTCAAATGGTACTCTCGGAACGCCATGATAAAAAGAACAGAACAGAATGTTTATTTAATAAAAAATCGATATTTTTTATCAAAATATTTCTTAGATTTTTCTTTGTTTTAATTGCATTACTTAAAAGGTGTATCTAATGTTTTTTTTTTTTCAAATAAAAAAAAATTAAAACAAATGGTTGTCCATATAAAATATGAATCTAAAATTAATACAAATAGTAATTGAGTTCTAGGTATAGTGTAGGTAGAAGAAACCTTGTGATAAATCACTATGTTGATACCTTATTGTATGTACAAATCCGTGATTCGATATTTAAAATATCATAAGGCAGGTTTATTTTATTTTCCGGCTTCGGTAAGTTCCTTCATTTAATAGGCAATGGAGAGAAAAGTAGAGAGCAAAGTGTCTTAACACTAGATTTTTTTTTCTATCCATCTATCAGCTTCACGCTGTATCCCGTGCACAGGGTAGGCAGAGGGAACCTAGTGTAAGACACTCCATTCCTCACTTTCTGCTGAATTCTAGAGGCATTGCGTGTAAAGTGGCAGAACTCAACGCCGCGCTTTGCCTCGACACCACAGCGAAGAAATGGAAATATACATTTAAGTAAATATTTCATCTTCTCGAGTGGGAATCGAACCCACAACCAGTCGGTTTTACAGTCACACTTTGTGCCGCTGCGCCACGACTGGCCACTATGAATATTTGATATTTTTTATTAAAATCTTTCTTAGATTTTTCTTTCTTTTATTTGCATTTCTTATAAGGCAGAATGTTTTTTAAAATAATAAAATAAGTTTAAAACAAATGTTTGTCCATATAAAATATGAACCTAAAATGAATGTAAATACTAATTCAATTCTAGGTATAGTGTAGGTAGAAGAAACCTTGTGATAAATCACTATGTTGATACCTTGTTGTATGTACAGATCCGTGATTCGATATTTAAAATATCATAAGGCAGGTTTATTCCATTTTCCCGCTTCGGTAAGTTCCTTCACTTAATACGCAATGGAGAGAAAAGTAGAGAACGAAGTGTCTTAACACTAGATTTTCTTTTTCTATCCATCTATCAGCTTCACGCTGTATCCCGTGCACAGGGTAGGCAGAGGGAACCTAGTGTAAGACACTCCGTTCCTCACTTTCTGCCGAATTCTGGAGGCATTGCGTGTTAAGTGGCAGAACTCAAAGCCGCGCACTGCCTCGACACCAGAGCGAAGAAAGTGAAATATAAATTTAAGTAAATATTTCATCTCCTCAAGTGGGAATCGAAACTACAACCAGTCGGTTTTACAGTCACACTTTGTGCCGCTGCGCCACGGCTGGCCTCATTTTCTTTTCTTAATCTGATATATACACAAACGCCATATATAGTCAATATTTAATTTGATTTTTGTTAAATAATATCTCTAAAAGCCATTTCTCTACGCGCCACCACTTGTAAGAATCTAAAGCTATGATCGGCTTACGTCTATCTCCGTCCGTCCACGTGGTCGAATCAAACGTACACTTTGTACGGTGTGTGATTAATGGACTACGACAACGGGATACGGGATTAGTGAGGTGACATTCTTCATACTCTATTCGGTTGCATTGGCTGTATAGTAAATTAAATATTTGTGTTGATAGGTATTTATAATGTTTATAACCGCTTATTTTGATGGTTAGTTAATGAAATATATGTAATTATAATACAATTATATAATAGGCCATTACTTAAAAGGTGTATCTAATGTTTTTTTTTTTTCAAATAAAAAAAAAATTAAAACAAATGGTTGTCCATATAAAATATGAATCTAAAATTAATACAAATAGTAATTGAGTTCTAGGTATAGTGTAGGTAGAAGAAACCTTGTGATAAATCACTATGTTGATACCTTATTGTATGTACAAATCCGTGATTCGATATTTAAAATATCATAAGGCAGGTTTATTTTATTTTCCGGCTTCGGTAAGTTCCTTCATTTAATAGGCAATGGAGAGAAAAGTAGAGAGCAAAGTGTCTTAACACTAGATTTTTTTTTCTATCCATCTATCAGCTTCACGCTGTATCCCGTGCACAGGGTAGGCAGAGGGAACCTAGTGTAAGACACTCCATTCCTCACTTTCTGCTGAATTCTAGAGGCATTGCGTGTAAAGTGGCAGAACTCAACGCCGCGCTTTGCCTCGACACCACAGCGAAGAAATGGAAATATACATTTAAGTAAATATTTCATCTTCTCGAGTGGGAATCGAACCCACAACCAGTCGGTTTTACAGTCACACTTTGTGCCGCTGCGCCACGACTGGCCACTATGAATATTTGATATTTTTTATTAAAATCTTTCTTAGATTTTTCTTTCTTTTATTTGCATTTCTTATAAGGCAGAATGTTTTTTAAAATAATAAAATAAGTTTAAAACAAATGTTTGTCCATATAAAATATGAACCTAAAATGAATGTAAATACTAATTCAATTCTAGGTATAGTGTAGGTAGAAGAAACCTTGTGATAAATCACTATGTTGATACCTTGTTGTATGTACAGATCCGTGATTCGATATTTAAAATATCATAAGGCAGGTTTATTCCATTTTCCCGCTTCGGTAAGTTCCTTCACTTAATACGCAATGGAGAGAAAAGTAGAGAACGAAGTGTCTTAACACTAGATTTTCTTTTTCTATCCATCTATCAGCTTCACGCTGTATCCCGTGCACAGGGTAGGCAGAGGGAACCTAGTGTAAGACACTCCGTTCCTCACTTTCTGCCGAATTCTGGAGGCATTGCGTGTTAAGTGGCAGAACTCAAAGCCGCGCACTGCCTCGACACCAGAGCGAAGAAAGTGAAATATAAATTTAAGTAAATATTTCATCTCCTCAAGTGGGAATCGAAACTACAACCAGTCGGTTTTACAGTCACACTTTGTGCCGCTGCGCCACGGCTGGCCTCATTTTCTTTTCTTAATCTGATATATACACAAACGCCATATATAGTCAATATTTAATTTGATTTTTGTTAAATAATATCTCTAAAAGCCATTTCTCTACGCGCCACCACTTGTAAGAATCTAAAGCTATGATCGGCTTACGTCTATCTCCGTCCGTCCACGTGGTCGAATCAAACGTACACTTTGTACGGTGTGTGATTAATGGACTACGACAACGGGATACGGGATTAGTGAGGTGACATTCTTCATACTCTATTCGGTTGCATTGGCTGTATAGTAAATTAAATATTTGTGTTGATAGGTATTTATAATGTTTATAACCGCTTATTTTGATGGTTAGTTAATGAAATATATGTAATTATAATACAATTATATAATAGGCCAGTCGTGGCGCAGAGTTACAAAGTATTACCGTAAAATCGACTGGTTGTGGGTTCGATCCCCACTCGAGGAAATTAAATATTTACATAATTTACTTATATGTTCATTTCTCCGCTCTGGTGTCGAGGCAAAGCATGGCGTTGAGTTCCACCAATCAACACGTAATGCCTTCAGAACTTGGCGGAAAGTGGGAAACGGTATGTTCCTTCTGCCTACCCTACTTTGTGCGGGATACATCGTGAAGCTGATAATTAAAAAAAAAAACGATGATAATGCTCTCTAATTCCCAAACAAAGCTCTACTTAGCTTAGGTCTGTATTTATAAAGCGCTCAAGTTTAAAATCTATGAGGTTATCTGTTCGATCCCCACTCGAGGAAATATTTACTTAAATTTCTATTTCCATTTCTTCGCTCTGGTGTCGAGGCTAAGCGCGGCGTTGAGTTCTGCCACTCAACACGCAATGCTTCATGAACTTGGCGGAAAGTGGGGAACGGAGTGTCTTAACACTAGCTTCTCTCTGCTTACCCTACTGTGTGCGGGATACAGCCTGAAGCTGATTTGATAATTTTAAACAATTTTGTAAAACTTTTATAAACCATGTCGTAGCAGTAGATTTCACAAGTTTCGTAAATCAGCCTCCGCCGGCCACAATAAGAGCAAGTCATCTTATGCCTAATACAAATAGCTCATTTCGACGAAAGTGTACTAAGATTGTCGTCCACCGCAATAACTCAGATAAAAAAACACTTTACTATATTCAAGACTCCACTTCTAGTAGGGCACAAGGGTGTGGCTGAAACGCGACTTTTGTCAGTTCGATCCTCACTCGAGGGAATGAATTATTATTTCCTAATATTTTCATTTCTTTGCTCTGGCACGAAGGCAAAAGCCCGGCGTTGAGTTCCGCCACTTAACACGCAATGCCTTAGAAAAATTCGGCGGAAAGTGGAGAACGGAGTGTCTATCTACTATCTGCAATAGACTACTATCTACTATAGATTCAGCGTGAAGCTGATTTTCATTTTTTATTTATATTGAAGATTTGCCTGTAAGTATATTTTAATGTCTGTCTTTTGAAAATATACGTAGGTATATAATTCATAAAATTAAATAAATTATATATTACAAAAGATTACAAAAGTTCTCTACTTACTTTGACACATCTTCGATCAATAGGTTTTAAATACTGCCCTAGTAGAGGAAGCATAAAAATAAAATAATGCAACATAGTACAGAAAAAAGAGTAAATAAAGCTATATAGTATAATATAGTATAGCAACAACTGTGTACAGTCTTTAAGCTCGTAATGGTCTTACGCGCATTACGTTATTTTGAGTGGTTTGTAGCGAACAAAAAAATAGAGACGATTTGAGTTATGTGTGGAACATTCAGTCTTAATAAATCAACAAGGAATGTTCTTTAAGATAATGGAAACTAACATTTTGTTGAAAGCTCCTATATTAATAACGTTATATAAGTATTAAAGATTTATATATAGTTGTAATGTTTTAAATTAAATGAGCTTCACGGTGTATCCCGCACACAGCAGGGTAGGCAAAGGGAACCGTCGGTGTTAGGGAGGGACCAGGGAGTGTTAAGACACTCCGTTCCCCACTTTCTGCCGAATTCTGGAGGCATTGCGTGATGAGTGGCAGACCTCAACGCGCTTAACCTCGACACCAGAACGAAGTAATGGAAATATAAATTTAAGTAAATATTTCATCTCCTCGAGTGGGGATCGAACCCACAACCAGTCGGTTTTACAGTCACACTTGGTGCCGCTGCGCCACGACTGGCCTCCTGGCCTGTACTGTTTTGTAGTGTGAAGTAATCATCATAAAGAGAAAATAAATAAAAAATACCGAGTCGATAATGGAATTTGTACCCTGTTAATAAAGCTGATTTAAAAAATAGCAATTTGCGAGAAGAAAGTAAGTTTTTTATTGTCATATGTAATATTCAACTTTTTTTTCCTTCAAAGTGTATCTCTCACATGACAATTACACTCCATTTTTCCCGTCGAATTGTGGAGGTTTTGTGTGATGAGTGGCGGAACTTAACACCGAGCTTTGCCTCGTCACCCGGGCGAGGAAATGAAAATATTACATATTTAATTTTTTTGAGTGGGAATAGAATCCACGGCCGGCGCCACAACTGCCGCCTATAATAATGGATATATAAAGACGAAGTGGAATTTAGAGCGATATGTATTTGAAATTCTCTGCCTATTAAAATATCAAGAATGTTAAATATCTATTGTTTATTATCGGTCCAAATATAGTTACAACTACTTATGACAAAATCTTATGAACTAGATACCACGGATAAAATAGCTTTTAAAATAGCTATATAGTCTGTGTGGTGTCTAACTGGGCCAGTTGTGGCTCAGGGATATAACTGTGTGACTGCAAATGCGACAGGTTGTGGGTTCGATTCCCATTTGAGGAAAATTATATATTTATATTTTAATATTTTTATTATTTCGCTCTGGTGTCTATTGAGTTCCCCAATTTAATGATCGCTTAAGTATTACAACACTCAATGCCTCCAGAATTCGGTCGAAAGTGGGGAGCGGAGTGTCCTAGCACTAGACTCCCTCTGCCAACACTGCTACATGCGGGTTATAGCGTGAAGCTGTATGGTTCGTAGAATCTTGGAGTAAGACTTAAATCTTACAGTAAATTATAATGTTATACATGTATGTAAATGCAGTATATTAAAATTTAGTTTTAACCTGCGGCTGTACTCGCCAAATAGAAACATGTAAATGGAGAAACGGCGTTAGGGGACTGATCTAAGACCCTTCATATATTATAAAATATTTTAAAAATTAAATAAATCAGCTTCAAGCTGTATTCCGCACACAACAGGGTAGGCAGAGGGAACCTAGTGTTAAGATACTTTCTGCCGAATTCTGGAGGCATTGCGTGTTGAGTGGCAGAACTCAACGCCGCGCTTTGCCACGACACCAGAGTGAAGAAATGGAAATATAAATTTAAGTAAATATTTCATCTCCTGAAGTTCGAATTGAACCCACAACCAGTTGAGTTTACACTCACACTTTGTGCCCCTGAGCCACGCCTGGCCTCTGATGTATATATATATATATTTATATATACATCATGTTTCTTATTTATGTATATATTAACGGGATAATTTCTCGCTAATGGATCAGACACGATCGACACCGAATTAAGAAAAGTCTAATCGCAAAAGTAAATACTTATTTGATGTTAAGAATTTTGTGACGTTTTGAGTGCATTTATATTTTTTTCATATATTTTTCTTAAGTATTATTTATAACAGAATGGGTTTTAGTTGTAAGAATATAAATGATTTAGATCGGGGCTTATTTTACTATCTTATTCACACAGCTTTAATTATTAAGTGACTTTTTTTCTCAAGTTCACGCTGTAATTTAGTAGAGTAGCCTAGCCTAGCTTAGTGTTAAGAAACACCACTCGTCGAAATTTGGAATTATTGTGTGTTGAGTGGTGGAACTCAACGCCGCGCTTTGCCTCAACACCAGAGCGAAGAAAATGAAAATATTAAATATATAATTTTCTTCAGCCTAAAAGTTATTTATGTGACGAACTATTCACAGAAAATTAGTTTTTCAAGATTATATTTAAGACATTATTAAATAAATCTATTCTAAGTTAAATTGAAACCCACACAAAAAAGGCGACAAAACTAAATCAACACAGATATTTTTAGCGTATGTATATCATATCACTTGTATCTATTTAATATTAAAAGTAAATATAGTGAGGCCAGTCTTGTCGTGTAAAACCGACTGGTTGTGGGTTCGATCCCCACTCGAGGAGATTAAATATTTACATAAATATATATTTCCATTTCTTCGTTCTGGTGTCGAGGCAAAGCGCGGCGTTGAGTTCTGCCACTCAACACGCAATGCCGCCAGAATTCGGCAGAAAGTGGGGAACGGAGTGTCTTAACACTAGGTTCCCTCTGCCTACTCTGCAGTGTGCGGGATACAGCGTAAAGCTGATTTTAATAAATATAGATAGATACGTATACTAGATTTCATATTACAACACTATAGTTTAGCACATACGTCACTATGTAAACAGACCAGTGTGAAACGTCATTATTTAGCACCAATTACAGTATTTATTAGTTATTACATACTAGTATGTACATAACAACCGAAATAACATTTAGTCCATCTTTACTGGTACTTTTTACTGGTAAAATTAATTATTTTTTTTCTAATTTAGATTATTTTTTTTTAAATAATTTTCTTGAGGCCAGTCGTGGCGCAGGGGCACAAAGTGTGACTGTAAAACCGACTGGTTGTGGTTTCGATCGCCACTCGAGGAGATGAAATATTTACTTAAATTTGTATTTCCATTTCTTCTCTCTGGTGTCAAGGCAAAGCGCGGCGTTGAGTTTTGCCACTCAACATGCAATGCCTCCAGAATTCGGCAGGAAGTGGGGAACGGAGTGTCTTAACACTAGGTTCCCTCTGCCTACACTGCTGTGTGCGGGATCTAGCGTGAAGCTATTGATTTAATTTAATTTTATTTTTTTTGCTTTTAATTTAATTTTAATTTTTCTTAAATAATTTTGTATTAAAGGCTAAAATATATAAAAAAACTAAAATATAATAAATATAAGGTTTAGCGGCTGGTATATTTCGGTTTTTGATCGAAATACTTGAATGTAAATATAATTCATATTAAATAACATTATTTTACTTGCAGGGGTCCAAACGTGGCGCAGGGGCACAAAATTGTGACTGTAAAATCGAATAGTTTTAAGTTAGATCCCCACTTGAGGAAATGAAATATTTATTTAGATTTACATTTATATATTCATTTCTTTCTCCGGTGTCTTCACTCAACACGCAATGCCTCCAGTACTCGGCGGAAAGCGGAAAGCGGAGTGTCTTTATACTAAGTTCCTTCCGCCTACCTTGTTGTATGGACTGTAGAATACAGATTATATTTATTTTAAATTATTTTAAGCAGTCTTAAAAATTATAAACAAATAAAATATGTTATTATAGATTACAAGAAAACCTAGCTGATGTATTCAACTGTAAATCGATTTAATTTTACTCTTTATGCGTTATAATTTTCCAAAGTTTGACCTTATTTTGGTTAACTTCAAATTTCGTCATAATTTACATACATATAACGCGTGAAGTGTAAATTTTGTAGGTAACTTGTAACGTAACGGTTGCTGTGTACGTGGCATCGGCGTTGTGTCACGAAAAAAATATAATATCTCAATGGATATCAATTATTATTTTTTTTGTTTTCATGATTTTGATTTTGATGATTTAAAATCATGAAAACAAATTAAAATGAAATCAAAAAAAAAGATTTAATTTTAATTTGCTTAAATAATTTTAGATCGTTGTGGCACAGTAAGCATGGCATTAGGGGAAAATATTTATTATTTTCATTTTCATGCGGTGAAATGGAAATATTCGGTAGTTTTATAAGTATGACACATGACACATTGTACGTGGTTGAAGAAATTTCGACCGTAGTGGGTTACATCGAAAATATTAACGTGATGTAATATAGTCTATAGCCTTCCTAGGCAAATCGAATATCGAAAGTAAACAGATTTATTCCTAGTTCCTGAGATCACCGTGTCCAACCAGAATAAGCTTAATTTTATAATATTAACAATGCTTATATAATTTGTTATTATAACATGCTGACACAGCAAAAGCTGATGATGTTTTTATTAATATTACACCCTATTAATAATATATACATTTTTCTGTATCTGTATTTCACTCTATTTGTTTTGAATATCATCTAACATACCTACAAACAGTAAAAAATTAAGAAAATCCATTTAATTTGACGCCTTAGTCGCTATTATTATTATGTTTAAAATGACTTATTCATCTTTCTTTCCATTTCCTTCGTTATATCATTAGTTTCACAAAATTTAAGATTTATTTATAAATTAAGTTTTTTAAATGAAAACTTTTAAGTTTATTCGAAATATATATAAATATTTAATATAGATACACGTACCTCGTGAACATGATGGTAAGGCGGGTGTGACAGTGGCGCGCTCAGAGTGGCGTCCCGACGTGTCACAGTTGACATAATGGACGCGCCACCCCTACAGCCAGGCACGCTCTAACACCTGCAAGTTAAATTAAATTAAATCAGCTTCACGCTGTATCCCGCACACAGCAGGGTAGGCAGAGGGACCCTAGTATTAAGACACTTCGTTCCCCACTTTCCACCGAATTCTAAAGGCATTGCGTGTTGAGTGGCAGAATTCAACGCCTCGCTTAGCCAAACACCAGAGCAAAGAAATGAAAAGATAAATGTAAATAAATATTTGATTTTCTCGAATGGGGATCGAACCTGCAACCAGTCGATTTTACAGTCACACTTTGTGCCCCTGCGCCACGACTGGCCTCCAGCAAGTAAAATTATGTTATTCAATATGAATATGAACTAACGAACGAATGAATCAGTAAAAGTGGTGCAGGGGCACAAAGTGTGACTGTAAAAGCGACTGATTGTGAGTTCGATTCACGCTCGAGGGAATAAATTATTGTTTATTGATATTTTACTTCAACACCAAAGCCGGCGTTCAGTTCTCAACACGCAATGCTTCGAAAAATTCGGTAGAAATGGGTAAGTGAGGGTCTTAACACTAGGTTCCCTCTACTTTATTGTATGTAGATTATGTCATGAAGCAGATTTAGTTAGATTAAACAAATAGACATAATCATTAGAAATATATCGAAAATGTATGAAAATTGACACATCCATCAACGTTGTCTATGGTAATTTTGAATCTATAATATCTCCTGAAGTATTTATTATAATGATGTACTGTCAAACTCAATTTAAATCTAGATGAAATGCCAAAGGTGACTATTATATTAATTTTGATAAGGATTAATACGAAATTGGAGAAACGTTAACAATAACCCGATCTATATTAAATGTATTATAATTATTACCGTTTCTCATATATTATTTTCAGAGATAAACATAAACCATCGCTGATTGTTTTATAATTTTTTTAAAGGCCAATGTTTTCAAAAATATTGTTTTTTTGTATCTTAAAATGTTAAACCTTTTTGTAATACAATGAAATTCGTGGAAAACTAGACAAATGGAGGAAATAATCCCAACCCCGCTAATATCCCTACATGAAACTTCATCACAATCGGTATAGGTGTTTGGCTGTGATAACGTCACAGACAGACAGATAGACTGACAAACTTACTTTCTCATTTAGAATATGAGTTAGGAAATATTTTAAATTATAGTAATCATAATTAATTTATCATATTATATTAACATACTGTGTCGGTTATTGTTAATAAAAAATTACAACATATTTTATTAAAATTATCATATTTCATACAATAACCAGCGAAATTCAAGTCATAACCAATATTTCCTCATGCAACGTTACATAGCAGCCTCATTGGCCATTCCATATATGGTATGTGATAAATCTTCCTCTTAAGTACTGCTAAAGATGGTATGCTAAAAGTTTATCAAACACTTTAATTGAAGCAAAACCAATCCGATGTAAGTATTTTGAAATCCTGAAATGGTAGTGGGCGTGGCTTATTAATACTTGTTGACTGACTCTAATAACCACTATTTTTTGTTTGGATAATAAGTAGTAGTTAATTGTATACTTTTTCGTTTTTTTTTAACAATATATATAAAGCTATTGTAAGGCCATCGTGGCTCAGTGATTGTAAATGATTTTCATATTTCCGCTTTAGTAGGCAAAGCGGAGTTTAGTTACGCCACTCAATATGAACGCAGTATGTATTGAAAATTTGACATGTTAAAGTGGTTCAAGTCATTGAACGAAGTGGCCAAATTAGGGTTCCTTATGCTATATATGAGAAAAAATAAAACGCTGCGGCAAATTGGAGTGAGCATCTATCTGATAAATATTTTTTGCCATTTTGGTAATACAATTGCAGTTTTAGTTTAGTAAAACCAAATGGAAAAAACAATTGAAGATAAGGAGATTAATGCATTCTTACAGTCAAACTTATCAAATGAATCATATACAACATTTAATAAAATGAAACATATTATTGATTGTTAATTTTCCTTAAACTATATGTTGGTTAAGATAGTTTTAATTTTATTTAATATCAATAATTTAAAATTAAATACTGACTTATTATATAATGATACAAGCCAATAATTAAATATTGTTTCATAGAATTAATTATTATTATAAGACTATTTTTAACGTAATACCGTTTAGAACTTAAATGCTTTTAAAATTTACGTATTGTGTTTATGTAGTGAATTTTATTACAAAATTAGTGAATACGTCTGAAAAATCAAGTTATTCAAACTTTTATAACTTATATTTCCCGTTGACCTATAATCGGTTACGGAATACGGAACTCTCGTTAGCCGAGATCAATTCGGACTTGACCGATCTTCGAGATATGTAACAGAACTTCCATCCATATTACACTATCTCTAATATATAATTAAAATAAGCAGAATTATAAAAGCCTCAGACATATTTAAAAAATATAGTTCTTTCTACCGACAATGAGAACTGACTACTTAGCGTGTCCTCTTAAGCGTGAAGGAGGTCAGATCGGGGCGTCGCTCAATTCAACCAATGTGGACTATAGTGATAGGATCATTCATATTTAGTGACCTAGCTTGTGAAAAGTATATAAAACAGTATTTTTTTATTTCTTTATAAATTGATAGCATTTTAATTTAATTAAAAAAAAACAATTAAATCTTTCTACAGAGATACTAACGACATAAATAAGTTGTAACAAGTGTATAAAAGTTTCGACATAGCTTGATGAGAACGTATGGCTTAGTGGTCAGAGCGCCTGGTCGGTTTTCGAGTTCGAGTCCCGCTACGTTCAAATTTTTATACCTTTTTCAAATAAGTATTTTTCTTTCCTAAGTGTGGAATAACACTTTAAAAATGTTTTAAAAACAATTAAATCTTCAGCTTCACTCTGTACACAGCAGGGTAGGAAGAAGGAACTTAGTGTTAAGACACACCGTTGCCCATTTTCCGACTTTCGGAGTATAATTCTGGAGGTTAAGTGGCAGAGCTCATCTCCGCGCTTAGCCTCGACACCAGAGCGAAGAAATGAAAATATAAGTAAATGTAAATCAATATTTCATTTCCTCAAATAGGGATCGAACCCACAACCTCTCCAACTCTATACAGTCACAAACTTACGCCCCTGCGCCACAACTCGCCTCAAGTTTAATATTATTTAAATTTTATACCGTTGGAATATAGAATAATCGGTAAAGACGATATCCATTGACTTATGTGGGCGTTAACCTCTCGCGAAAACAAATCAGAGTCCGGTAGTTATATTTTACGTTTTTAAATGACATTTATTATTATGAACATGTCAAAATATTTTACGGTTTTTTTTATTTAAACATATTTTTATTCATTGACAGGTGGAAGACATCTTAATGTTTGAAATAAACTAAAGATTGCATGTCTGTTACAGTTTTAAAAAATATGTTATAATTATCTAATCTTATCAGCTTCACGCTGTAACCCGCACACAGCAGGGTAGGCAGAGGAACCTGTCTTAAAAGACACTCCCTACCCCACTTTCTGCCGAATTCTGGAGGCATTGCGTGTTTAGTGGCAGAGCTCAACACCAGAGCTGCCTCGACACCAGAGCGAAGAAATAAAAATTTAAGTAAATATTTCATCTCCTCGAGTGGGGATCGAACCCACAACCAGTCGGTTTTTACAGTCACACTTTGTGCCCGTGCGCCACGACTGGCCTCAAATGTAGCTTATTATATTTATAAATTATTTTATGTTATCGAGGCTAGTCGTGGCGCAGGAACAAGCGTGCGTTGGAGAAATTTATTATATCCATTTCCTTACTCTGGTAAAAAGGTGCTTTGCCTTGTTACCAGAAGCTGCGTTCAATTCCGCAATGTCTCTAGAATTCGGTGGGAGTGGGGAAAGGTAGTGTCTCATTGGAAACGGAGTGTCTTAACACTAATTTCCCAGGTGCCCTCTGCGTACCCTTAAAAATAAAAGTGAATCCCTAATATAATATAATAAACTTAAGCTTTAAAACAAGGTTTTTTGTCACAGCATTTCAATTATTAAATTACTAAAACGGCCATTAAACAACTATTAACAATTTTAACAAATAATAACATAAAAATATTTACAAAATGTGTACAATCAACCTTAAATGCTTGTAATCATTTTAAATACGCGCCCTCAGCCTTGTTAGCGGGCTCTGGTATTAGGGGCTCGTTGAAAACGGCAATTTACGTATCGAAAAATGTATGGACATTCCTAAACATTTTTAATAATTTTATAGTAATCAATGTACGGTGTTGTAATCTATACTTATTTATTTAAGTCTTTTATGTTTGTTAAGTTTTTTTTAGTTCAGCTTCACGCTATATCCCGCGTGAAGCAGGGTAGGCAGAGAAAACATAATGTTAGGACTCTCCGTTTTCTAATTTATTCTGAATTTTCGCAGCATTGCGTGCTGAGTGGGGGAACTACACGCCGTGCTTTTTGTCTTGGTTCCGACTGAGACTCAAGTGGGCAAATGGGCGAGTGGGCGCACGGGCACTAAGTGTGACCGTAAACGCGACTGGTTGTGGATTCGATTCCCACTCAAGGAAATAGAATATTTAATATTTTCATTTCTGGTTGGTGTCGAGGCAAAGCGCGGCGTTGAGTTCCGTCACTCAACACGCAATACCTTCAAAATTCGGCGAAAAGTATGGAATGGAGTGTCTTAACACTAGATTCCATCTGCCCACCCTGCAGTGTGCGGGATACAGCATAAATTGATTGATTTCAATTATAATTTTATAATAATATAAAATATAATATATTTTTCCACAATTTTCTCCCTTTTAAAAACAATATAAAAATGAATAACAATATTTATTTAGGTAAAATTTAAAAGATCTCGTACAATCGATAGAGTCAAAACACTCACACAAAACAATAAATCAAATCAGTACCGACCAATTTTCTGTTACTTTGCCATTGATAATCCATATACGGCGATCCATAAATTGCATTCTAATAAAAGGAATCTATGAAACTGTTACACCCGTTGAGACAATGGAAATTGTCGGTGTTAGTTTACTATTAATTTATTAAGAGATATTTAGATATTCAATTAATATAATATAGGTGATGAGAAAAATGGAACATAGAAATATGTTTACACATTTATTAAAATCAAATTAAATCAGCTTCACGCTGTATCCCGCATGCCGCAAAGTAGGCAGAGGGAACTAAGTGTTAAGATACTCTGTTTCCACTGGATTCTGGAGGCATTGCGAGTTGAGTGTCGGAACTGAACTCCGTGCTTTGCCTCGACACCAGAGCAAAGTAAATGGAAATATAAAATATTTCACTTCTTCGAGTGGGAATCGAATCCACAAAATGTTGCGTTTACAATCACACTTTGTGGCTCTGCACCACGACTTGAGTCACAGTTTTACTAACAAAAAAATAAAATTATTAACAAAAAAACATTAAAAAGCTCCAAGTTGCGTCTCGTATCGTTTTCTAATGACATATCCACACATTCAATACATTATACCTTACAAAGTCTATAGTTAAAATACATAATATAAATTTTAATAAAATGAGTAGAATTTGAACTCACAATCATCGTATACAGCAGAACAAATTAAAACTGCGCCACAACGGCGTCAACACCAATCCCAACATAATCAAATCCCCACCACACCAAGCATGTAAACAAAAACACAGAATCCACACACCGACACTAAAGAAACAATATGAGAAAACAGTAGATCCTGAATTCTAGCCACTTACAAATCGAATAAAACAACTGATATTGTATTATGGCGGTCTTGCGTCCCCTTCGCACTTCCCACGAGGGAACCAACCAGAACGAGACGGAGCTAGTGGTTGAAATGTCGTAGGTCATTAGGTCCTCACCATGTAGGGTTCGCAATATGCCAATATGGAGAGAACCGTGACTTTTATAGGTAAACCTCGTACAATATAAGATATAAGATATAAGTTAAACGCGTCGGTGACCTCTCCTGATGATGATGATAAGGGAACATAGCAAGTGGATGAGATTAAAAAAAATAATAATTAAATCAGCTTCACGCTGTATCCCGCACACAGCAGGGTAGGCAGAGGGAACCTAGTGTTAAGACGCTCCGATCCCCACTTTCTGCCGAATTCTGGAGGCATTGCGTGTTGATTGGCAGAACTCAACGCCGCGCTTAACCTCGACACCAGAGCGAAGAAATGGACATATAAATTTAAGTAAATATTTCATCTCCTCGAGTGGGGATTGAAGCCACAACCAGTCCATTTTACAGTCACACCTCGTGCCGCTGCGCTGCGTGGATGAAATTAACTTTGTGATTGTATAGAGTTATTGTATCGTTGTATGCAAATGGCTTTGGGCTCGTGTCTATCGTAGAAGTAGATAACGTTATAGCTGATTAGGATGGTCTACGGTGGTTGGGTGGAGGCTAATTAGAAATTGATTTTGTGAGTTAGATCCTCAGCCACAGAAGCCACGAGCCACAAATAGGATATGTGTATTGTGTATATAATTAATTTTATTATTATTATTTTTTTAACTTTACAAATTATTTGCTGGTAGAAGTCTATTAGTTTGAAATAATAATGTAATATCTTTTATAACAAATAAATATTATGTTCAAAATATAAGATAAAGATCTCTAAGATCGCGATCAAATTTAGTCAAAATCTCTTCTTTTTCAGCTTCATGCAAACGCCATCATATACCAAAGTAGGTAGGATCTAGTGTTAAAACACTCCGTTCTTATCAAGACAAATCCACGAACACACACTGCTCTCCTATTATCATCGATAAATCAAATTAAAAACTAAAAGCTACAGCTTATAAATCTATTAAGACCGACCTCCTAAACCGGCAACCGAACCCGAAACCTCGCGCAGGTCACTGAACTATCACAACAGCGCACCATTTAAACTAAATTTGTATGTATATCTTTGTACGTATACCTCCAAAATTAATAACCGTGCAAGAAAACACAGGTTTGTCATCTAAAAGTCATCGGAACGCAGATTCGAATTATGATAAGCCGCGCATTAGTTCTGGTAGGGGGTAATGTCTAACAATTAGGGAGTCCACGAAACTTGGATACGGTATCTTTTACGTTTAGAGCTAAATAAATGTTGTATTTTCTTAATGGTGCTGTTGTGTTGTAAATTGTGGAAGCGTAAAGGCTTTGTTGTTGTATGATTGATTTGTGTGTGTGTGTGTGTGTGTGTGTGTGTTGATAGAAAAGGAAAATAAGATGGTAAGTTCTTTTGGTGTTTTAGCTCATTTATGCTTTTAAAATAAGGTATTCACTTAACAGAGGCCAGTCGTGGCTCAAGAATCCGGGAACGTCTTAATGGGATTAATGGGAAACGAAGTGTCTTGACGCAAGGTTCCCTCTGCCTACCCTGCAATATGCGTGATACAGCGTGAAGCTAAAAAATATATTTAACACATTTAATTCACACTTTTAATTTTGTTTTATTTTGGTAATGTTGAAGTTATGTTATATCTATATAATATATTTATAGCGCATTTCATTTGTTTCTCACATCAATGTATACTATAGAACAGTTGCTTATGCATGGCATCTACTTTAGTGGTTAGGCATTAGAGTTTTTAAATTAAATATCAAAGGTCTTGTATGTAGATAAGTTTTGAAATATTATTTTACTAGCGTTTTGTCTGGAGGCTGTCTGCTTATGTTTTTTAATAATAATAGTATAAGGAGCCGTCGTGGTGCAATGATACCTGACTTTAAATACGATGGTTGTAGGTTCGGTTCCACTTTAGTAAATGTATATAGTTGAATTGTCTTCTTTTCTCCACTCTGCACACCACCAATCCATACGGAATACGGAGAAAGTAGTGTATTTGGCGTTCCGTTCTCTCTGACTACTCCGCTAGGGATAAAACGAGAAGCTAGTAGTAGTAGAAGGAGTAGTAGTAGTAGTAGTAGTAATTTCTTTATATGCTAACAAGACAGACCGACAACTGTTAAACTTAAATTATTTATAATTTTGTAAAATCATTATACCTACTTATATTTGTAGTTATTTATATCTACGTAAATATTAAATATATAGATGTTTGAGCAGTAGGCGAATACAGCTCCAGCTACCACGATAAAATTTTTAAATAATTGGCTTATATTGACCCAAAATCAAGAACAGAGTAAAATATCAGAAATGTATTCTAAGTACTTATACCATATATATTAAACACGTATCCTATACAAAAAAGGAGCCTATCATGGCGCAGAGGCACAAGCGTGCGACTGTAAACGATTGTGGGTTCAATGCCCACTCGAGGAAAAAAAATATTTAGTATTTCAATTTCATCGTTCTGGTGGCGAAGCGAAACGCGGCATTGACTTCCGCCACTCAACACGCAATGCGTTCAAGCTTCGTCAGAAAGTGCAGAACGGAGTGTCTTAGCACTAATATCCCAGGTTTTCACTCTGCTATATATATAAAAAAAAACCTCGTAGGCACAACATAAAGCACCTGGTATGCTTTGATAAGTTTTTAAAATACATTAACAGAACAAAGTGGGGCCTCGTTAAACAAAGACCACCTGCCAACCCTCTCTAAGTGATCGCTAATTGAACCTCTCGCACCCTGTCCTTGCGCGGTGCTAATGTGTAAAAATACGGGGTAAATAAGAGCGTTTGTACGGTTAACTTTTTTCTTTTTTCTTTTTTTTGGGGTTTTTAAAGTTACTTTGAACGCATTTTTTTTAGATTTTGAAAATTTTTCTATGACTTTCTAAGAACAATAGAGACAAACAGAGAATGTTTTTAGCTACTTACTATTTGAAACATTTTAGTAAAAACTATAATATTATAAACTATAGTAATCCCCTCGCGGCTTCGCTCGCTTGAAATACATTAATATTACTTATTTAGAAAACGTATAAAACGACTCCTGGAGGCGCGGGTTCGAGTCCCGCTACGTTCAAATTTTTATACGTTTTCTAAATAAGTATTTTTTTTCCTAAGTGTGGAATAACACATTAAAATTGTTTAAAAATACATTCATATTAAGTAATAACCTGAATTACTTTCGTACTCCAATATCAGTACTATTTAAAAGGCAATGAAACTAAATGTCAGTTTATTCAATATAACAGCTGTTTTGTGGCAATTTTGTCAAACAAAATACTTAATTATATTGATTTAACTTTTTTATTTATGAACGGCTAAAAGCAAAATAAACTCGGCTTCCTTTAACATTAAAAAGGAAGTTTGCCAACATACAAAAGTGAAAACTGTACTTAAATCAATTTATTTTATTTCTTAGATTAGCGTGTACAAACGCACAGACAAACCGATAAACTGACAAGATTATAAAAAAAAAATTTTCTACTACATTGACGTATACCCCCAATTAGAAAAGATATTTTCTCAGAAACCTTCTATGTACAGACAGCGATCAGTTACAATTTTATTATATGTATAGATGTTCGAAAAAATAATAACATAAAATTACCTTCGAAATTACATAAAATGTTTATTAACTTGTCAAAACACACTTAAACTCATACAATTACGCCTACTCGAGTAGGTACTTATGCAAAAAAGCTGTATAATATTACGAAATAAGCTTCACGCCATATCCCGCACACGGCAGGGTAGGCAGAGGGAACCTAGTGTTAAGATTCTCCGTTTCCCATCTTCTACCGAATTCTGGAGACATGTTAAGTGGCGGAATTCAACGCCGCGCTTTGCCTCGACACCAGAGCGAAGAAATGAACATATTAAACATTTCATTTCCTCGAGCGGGAATCGAACCAACAACCAGTCGCGTTTAGAATCACACTTTGTGCCCCTGCGCCACGACTGTCTCAAGTAATATAAATATAAAATAAAATAAAATAAATCTGTTTCACGCTGTATCCCGCACACAGCAGGGTAGGCAGAAGGAACATAGCGTTAAGAAGGCCCTTGATTCCCCACTCTCTGGCGAATTCCGGATGCATTACATTTTGAATAGCGGAAATCAACGCCGCGCTTTACCTCGACACCCAAACGAAGAAATGAACATATTAAACATTTCATTTCCTCCAGTGGGAATCGAACTAACAACCAGTCGCGATTACAGTCACACTTTGTGCCACTGCGCCACGACTGGCCTCTAGTAATATAAATAAGTACCTAAAAACATTTGGCTACATCCTTATAATAGAAATATGTTAATTACAAGGATGTAACCAAAAATGATTGAGTCAGTTGTAATAGTATGCATTCGTGGATGACCTCATACACGTCATACATATCATTTGACTCGGAAATATATCCAGGATTTATAATATTTTTCCCATACAATGATATGATGATGATCTAATCGATTTAATAATTTATAAATTGTAATGAAACATGGCTTCTAATTACCTATAAACTTGTATAGAGGTTAAATTAATATATGGTTTTTTTAATAGGTGTGTGTTTATGGCTTAGAAGTTGTATATTTTGTCAAATCTAAATCATATCAGCTTCACGCTGTATCCCGCAGCAGGAAAGGCAGAGGGAACGAAGTGTTTAAGTGACTGTTGCCCATTTTCCGCTGATATGATTTTATTTTAACTTTTTCTCACGTTCATATACTTCGTTCATATACTTTCAAGTTATTAAAACTGACATAAACAAAATTTTATATAGGTCTAACCATCTTAACTTTTTCGATATAAGAAGACAAATGACAGTAAAACTCAAACATACTTTAACTTACTTTACTATTTAGGAAAATCAAAATTGTAAACTACACTAGATTTAATTATGGGAATCGAACTTGCAACCATAGCGTTCAGCATTACCAGCTTACCTTAAAGATATTTAAAATGAACATGAGGTCAGTAACAAATGTCGTTAGACATTCTTATTGTGATGCATCAGAGAAAGGAATCACATGGATGCCAAGTTAAAAATAAGAGGATAAAAGGTAAACGAGATGCGCCCGCGTACGCCAAGATCTCGGTCAGGCGGGAGCCAACTTCTTTTGTTTCCAACCTCGAATCAGCCAGTGTTTCGAATCTAGATTCTGTTTGTTTTCCTTTTTTTTTCTTTTCTTTCTTTTCTTTTTTTATCTGTACCCTTTTTCTTTATTGTCTCTGTGCGGGCAGTACGGCTTTTGTAAAAAAAAAAAGAAACCGGTGGCTTATGGCTCCCCATTGATATGCGACTTCGAATTGAAATTTAAATATTTGCTGGCATAGTCGACGGGGTCCATCGGCTATTCTCTTTTTGAAATCACTGTTGCCATCTTAATATTTAATATGTTACTCAGCCAGCGTTGCGGATCGCAATCGGAATCGAACCTTGTATTTTTATGCGATTTCTACTTGCCTATATCATCAGTTGTTAACCTTTTATTTAAAAGATGACCAAACATATTTATTAAAAATTAAATTAAATCAGCTTCACGCTGTATCCTGCACACAGCAGGGTAGGCAGAGGGAACCTAGCGAAAGACACTCCGTTCCCCACTTTCTGCCAAATTCTGGAGGCATTGTGTGTTGAGTGGCAGAATTAGCGAAGAAATGGAAATATAAATTTAAGTAAATATGTCATCTCCTCGATTGGAGATCGAACCCACAACCAGTCGGTTTTACAGTCACACTTCGTGCCGCTGCGCCACGACTGGCTTCAACAACAAGTACACTACTACATATCTATTAATAATATTAAACAAAAAAACTCTTACTAAAGTTAAATTTTAGTTTTTAATAGCTTATGGTTGTTATTCGTATTCGAATCGTAATACCTACTACCGTTATTGTACAGTTTGATAAAATTTCTAAATAAAAGTTGATGAATATGGAAACGATATTCTCTACGTTTTGGTAAAATTGAAAAGTATATGTAAAAAAATTCTGTATTAATTACAAAGCCAAACAATTTATTTATTTTTTCAACTGCTCGCTATATCCCACATATATCAAGGTACGTAAAGGGAACCTAGTGTTAAGATATCGCCTAATTTACCAGCCATCGCGAGTTGACTGGCGAAACTCAACATGCTATGTTTTGTAACCAAAGCTATGTATTAGATAAAATTAATTCTTTTCCCCGAGTGGAAATCGAACCCACTACCAATTCACGATGTCGTCTAATTTATTTATCACTATCACATCACTAAAAACTGTACTATTCAAAATAAGATTAGTCAGTTCAAAAACAAGTACTGGTAGTGGACGAAATAAGTTTAATTGCGTTTCACGGAACGAGGTTCAGGGGGCAACATTAGAGATGTGACCGTTCCGCTGGTTGCGCGTTACAGGGTTATCGGATTTTAATCATGCTTATATTAATTTTAATTACTTTTACTTGTTTAATATATGATCAGCTTCACGCTGTATCCCGCACACAGCAGGGTAGGCAGAGGGAACCTAGTGTTAACACACTCCGTTCCCCACTTTCTGCCGAATTCTGGAGGCTTTGCGTATTGAGTGGCAGAACTCAACGCCGCGCTTAACCTCGACACCAGAGCGGATCGAACCCACAACCAGTCGGTTTTACAGTCACACCTCGTGCCACTGCGCTACGACTGGCCTTGTTTAATATATATGTATTTATATGATGAAAGCATTATTTAATAGTAATAATACGTTATAAGGTTTTGTGGCAACCTTGGCTTAAGGTTCAAATTTAATTTTAAGGTTTTTTGGATCTTTACGCTGTATCCCGCATATAGCAAGGTAGACAGAGGGAACTTATGATTAAGATATTTTGTCTCCCACTTTACGCTCAATTTTCGAATTTTATTTACGTTGATTTTTTTCTTTTTACCAAGACATAAAAACAATTTAATCACCTAAGTGGGAATCGAACCCATAATAGTCACCTTTACAGTCAGACGCCTCGCCTCAATAAAATGTTTATTTTTTAAAATTTAGATCCTTCTTCTTGGAAAAAAAATGTTTTTGATATTACAATATACAGATAATTGAAAATAGAGACAGCCCTAGTATCCTCATTTTGGTTTTGTAAAAACGAGACTGGTGATAAGAAATAAATAGTATGAAAAATCGTTCACCAACAGATTTGCCACGCGCGGTCTGGCTTGTGTCATTTGACGTTGGTTCTTCAACATAATTATATATTTTATATCAAGTCTCCTATATATATATATATATATATATATATATATATATATATATATATTATAAGAATATTTGATTGATGTTCATACTATGCTCTTAGTCTTACGTACAAATTATAATAGTGCAATTGGTTTTTCTCAATAACTTCAATTATTATATTGTCGCCATAATCCTTTCACTTATATATAGTTAAAATGCCTGTGGCTAAGATTTACAATTCTTCGAAGGTATAAACTTTAATGGATGCTGAATTAGTTTACATAATAAATATTTAATAATTATAATTAATTATAAAAAAAATAATGAGGCCAGTCGTGGCGCAGCGGTACGAGGTGTGACTGTAAAACCGACTGGTTGTGGGTTCGATCCCCACTCCAGGAGGTGAAATATTTACTTAAATTTATACTACTAACTTTACTATACTCTGGTGTCGAGGTTAAGCGCGGCGTTGAGTTCTGCTACTCAACCCGCAACGCCTCCATAATTCGACAGAAAGTGGGGTTCCCTCTGCCTACCCTGTTGTGCGGGATACAGCGTGAAGCTGATTTGATTTAATTTTTTTTTATAAAAAAAAATAAAAAAATATATATTAAGACACTCCATTCCCCATTTACTGTCGAATTTTAGAGACATTGCGTGTTGAGTGGCGAAACTCAACGCCTCACGTTGCCTCGACGCTAGAGCGAAGAAATGAGAAAATAAATTTAAATAAATATTTTCTTCGAACTCACAACCAATCGCGCTTACAGTCACAGTCACACTTTGTGTCCCTGCGAATATGTATTTCCTTATAGATTTTTTCATTTGAATTAAATAATTAAATTTAAAATAAAAAATATAAAACAAATACATACAGCTAGACGTACCGTCTTTCCTTTCAGTGTTGTGTTTTCTTTACAATTTATTTTATAAAATTAAAATTACAGGATACATAACAAAATAAAGGAATTCATAATAAATTCAGAAGAATAACAGAATATTTAAATAAGTAAGTCGTATCATCTAAAGCAACGCTGTTGACAATATTCGCGTCACGGTATGGTGACGTGGTTGGGTCGCTAACTAAAGCTGTATACCTTATAGTATAGTCCTCTATTTCTTCAATAGTACAAAATTTAATCTTTTTTTTATTCAATTTTACTTTTTTCTCATATAGTTGGGTAGACAGAAAGGACATTATTATACAGCCAATAGGCTGAGCTAAACGCCGTACTTCGTCTAACCAGAGCGTAGTTACGAAAATAATTTAAATATAAGTATTCCCCCAAATGGTGATCGAACCTATTACCATCACTTCCATTGCCATCACTTCGATGGCATTGTTAATAATAAATTTCATCAAATTAAATATAATAATTCAGTCAAGTTATACTTTTTATTGCAAACCGACGCGTTTGTCTCAAGACTCTCGAGATATTTAAAATAATATATATATATATATATATATATATATATATATATATATATATATATATATATATATATATATATATATAAAAATGAGGAAGCCAGTCGGCACAAAGTGTGAGTGTACAATTGACTGGTTGTGGGTTCGATCCCCACTCGAGGAAATGAAATATTTATTTACAATTACATTTTTTCTTCGCTCTGGTATCGAGGCAAAGCGCGGCGTTGAGTTACGCCACTCAACGCAATGCCTCCAGAACTCAGCGGAAAGTGGGGAACGGAGTGTCTTAACACTAGATTCCAGCACAGATACAGCATGAAGATTTTTAAATAAAAATAACAATGCTTACTAATTTCAACTGTTACTAGGAAATAGAAACATACGTCAATTACAATAAAAATGGCTCAGGATTACCCGAGCGACTAAACCAGCAAAAAAAATACCAGATAATTCGAATGCGTCATACGTTTGACCTATTAACTATATTATTATGATATAAAAACGTGGCTTACGTGTACAATATTAAATGGTAAGCTGAAGTGGTAGCTATTTTTAGAAAAATTTTCAAGTATTAGTAATGGTACAGGTGAAGATGCTGGTTTTTGATTGTGAGAAACCTTTATGCTTTTTTTTTAGGGTTCCGTACCTCAACTCTTTGTTCCCCGTCTGTCTGTCTATTACAGATATTTATCTTGAGATTGCGTGAAGTTGTCAAGCTTAAATTAATTTCAAATATTTAGGCATATGCTCACAAGAAACACAGAAAAAATTAAGATTTTAAAGTCAAGGAAACCAAAAATGTATCCATTTTGCTGTATTTGGAAAGAATTCGTGGCATAATCAAAACCTATAGGATACATCCCGATAACTCACGATACTAATAAAAGAAAAAAACCGAAAAGTCAAAATTTATATATATTTCATAGAAAAAGAATCATTACAAACTTATATTTGTAGTTGATTTCATACAATATGTGTGCATATGTCCGCAAATTTAACCGTCGACTTTTATAAATTGTATTATACTTATATTAGGTGACCTCGTTGACCTACAATCCTGAAATTGGTACGGAACCTTCGGTAGGCGAATTCGACTCGCCCTTTACCAGTTTTTTTATCGTACCTCCGGAACACCTAATTCCCCAGCTTTTTAATAATAAACAACTCTATTAAATACGAGAGCACTCTATAATTAGTGCTCTCGTCTATAGTTAGTTAAAGCAGCAATATTATATTTTTCAGGAGGCCAGTCGTGGCGCAGGGGCACAAAGTGTGACTGTACATCGCCTAGTTGTGGGTTCGATCCCCACTAGTGCTCTCGTCTATAGTTGTGTTGTTTCGTCAACAAATGAAAAATTTATTTACATTTATATTTCAATTTCTTCGCTCTCGTGTCGAGGCAAAGCGCGGCAGTGACTTTCGTCACTCAACATGCATTGCCTTAGGAGTTCGATTGAAAGTGGAGAACGGAGTGTCTTAAAATTATATTTTTTTATTCAAAATAAAATTCAAATAAGTTTTGCTACCGCTCAATGTGCTTTATTAATGTTATGCTTATAACAAAATTAAGAAGACAGTGTAATAAGTTCTACTGTCAACTCTTATTAAGTTAGTTGTGATATATAAACAAGCAAATGCAATGTAATTCTAACATAAAATAAATAATTATTAAGACATTTTTGTGATAAATTTAGATCTCAATAGTAATTTTGAATAGTAAATCTTTTGTATAAAGTTTAAAGTACGTGTAATTTAATTATAGATATGTCAGAGAGAAATACTATGAGGAAGTTAGTGGTCTTTCAATTGTAGGTATATTTATATTTAATAAATATACATATATATGCAGAATCGCATTTAATTCTATTTTTTATACTTAATTTAAAGTATATCTTTAAATAATAATATTTTCAAAGTTTTCCGTTCCGTTTTTAGTGGAGCAGTTATTTTAGAAGGACCTCGATTTGCCTGTTGAAATTATACTACCAATTTTTTGGATCATCAAATTAGATGTTTGGTATATATGTAAATATACTCTATATCTGTATACTAAATCAGAATTAGGTACAAAGAAATAATTTAAAATGTATTTTAATATATTTTCTATAATATTCACTAATCCTCTTTATAAGCTGTCTAAAAATTTCATCCAATATATTTTTATTGAGAAAATAAATAAATAATTTGTAAAATAACTGATTCATTTAAATTTTTTATATAATACTTTTTCTAAAACACATTAAAAATGTTAAAAATATTTAATAAATAGCACTCTCTCTTGCCAGACCATAATTCTTAGTAATTATCTTTGGGTAGCGGAAATTTGTAAAAATCTCCCTACAGAGATGCTACCAACATAAATAACAAGCGTATAAAGATTTCGACCAGCCTGATAAGAACGTATGGCTTAGCGGTCAGAGTGCCTGGTCGGTTTCCAGGAGACGCGGGTTCGAGTCCTGCTACGTTCAAATTTTTATACGTTTTCTAATTAAGTATTTGTAAAATAACTGATCTCTACATCTCCATCATAATATTTTTGATACTAAATATAAAAAATATTATGAGATGTAAAGATTAAATTTTATAAGATTATTACAGAAAGATAAAATTATATTTTATATATTTTTTTACTTACGATTAGGTAGATATATTTTTAATTTGATGCAAAACCATTTTTTATCATTATATACTATTTGTGATAAAACAATTACTTAGTTATAATTAAGCATTATATATGTATTTCAATTTCACACTATTTCCTTCATAGCTAGCTTTGACAGAACAGAAGAAAAGAACATGAGAAAAGACATTGCGTTTTGAGTGGCGAATCTTAACGCGGCATTTCGACGTACCACCTTAGGAAAATGTCATATGTTAAATATAATCCCTCTGGTATATGGTAAATTCAGTGTTGAATTACGTAAATTTTTACGCTAAATAATAATATTCAAAATGTCATTAAAAATAAAAATAAATACATCTTACCGCTCAGAGAATAGAAGCAGTAAAATCCTATTTTTTTTTATATTTCTTGTTAATGAAAATACAACAGTTTACAAATTTACACGGTTTCAGTTCACACTTCTAACAAGGTATAATTGGCGCCCTTGTAACCACATAACTGACTGAACAACAACAAGCAGACCTTAAAAAGCGTTTAGCACCAAAATTCGGAACACTAACACATATTTACTTATATCATTGTAACAATAAAAAAAAAATGTCACTTCAATCCGCTCCATACACGCTCGAAATATACAAAAAGAAAAAGAAAAAAAAAGAAAAAGTACTACAGTATAATAAACTTGGCTGTATCAAGTGAGGTCTACGCAAAAACGATTGGGAATCCGTTCCATTTTTGAACGAAACCGAATTTGAATTTGACAATTACGTCGGCTGTCAGATTTTGACAGGTGCGCGCGCGCGTGTGAGCGTGTAGTGCGCACGGGCATCGGCGCAGTACTGCGTTCGCGCGCTTTTCGACCCACGAAACCTTCTCAGCATCTAGAATGTGGTATATATTTTCTCACGGAAAGGATTATAATACAGGATATGCTCCACAGCATCTTCGCTGACTGTTTCTGTCAGTTTTGTTTCCATTTTGACGTCTGATCTCCTTGTTTTTTTATTTTTTTTTTATTTCCAAATGGTATTACCGCTTACGAACGAGCTTTGTGGAGCGTAGTGAATTGCAGTTATGGTTTTTTATATCATAAGTTAAGATTAACGGTAGTTCGGCTATTGTGATCTTAATATTGTTATAAATATTTGACCTCGCTTTTATAGGATTGATTTTTTTTAGTTTTATATCGTATTTATTGCTGAATTGAGTAATTTATTATAGAATATATTTTTTTTGTATAATTTTAATATATCTTATAGTGTTTTGTTGTTTATATAACGTTCCACGTACGAGTATAAATATAATTAACAAAATATTTATTTTTTTATAAATTATAATAATCAAAGTTGTTATTACCCTTAATAACTACCATATATAAAAATATATATTTAGTTTAAAATATCTATAGTATACCGCAATAGATACTTGTGCTATCTTAACAATGTAAATATAAAAGACATCAACGCACAATCCCATTTAAATTTTGGTCAATCTATAAAAAAATATATATTACTTTAAAAAAATGTAAAAGTAAATAAATTCTATAATATATTATAACATATCTTATAATATATATTTATCTATATATTTATTCATAAAATATAATTAGGGAGCCGAATCGTTCATTACATAATATTGTCAACACGGACGTATTAAAACGTGCGAGCGAGACAACACTATTCCCGTTGTTCACATTGCGACAATCATTTCTTCTTCAAAGAGAACAGACGTCACGCGTCACTGCTAAAGACTGCCCACTTAGGATAGAACGACAAAATATATCTATCTCTATCATACATACCGTTGGTAGAGACAGCGAGAGAGATGGCGAATACCTTCAGTTTTTACAATTTTGTTCATTTTTTACTGTATATAGATCAACTTTAAAATAATATGTCATTGACCCGTGTGATGTTTTCAACTGTAAAAATAAATAAAAAAAAATTATGGAGTTAACAATAGTTCTCATAAATTCGATACGGACTTAAATTTCTTTGCAAGTCAGTTAAGTAAGAAAAATATAATCAAACATTTTTCTTAATATTATATCAAAAAATAGGCTACTAACTGCTCTTTTTTTTCTGAAAAACCGTGATGTTTTGAAAAATGTTGTAATCTTACTATTAACAATTTTAAAGTGTTATAATACCACACCTAGGAAACATAAATACTTTTTAGAAAACGTATAAAAAGATATGAAAAAAATGTCCAGCTACGTTCAAATTTGTATACGTTTTCTTAAAAAGTTTCATTTATTTATTATAGTATGTCACAAAATATGACTAAACTGATACATTATTTTTTTGCGTAAAATGCTAGCTCAATACGTAATGCCTCCAGAACTCGGCGGAACACGTCTTAACACTAGGTTTCCTCTGCCTACTCTGCTGCGTGGGGAATACAACGTGAAGCTGATTTAATTTATTTTTAATTGGTGATGTTAAAAAACATCTTTAAAAAAATTATTATATAAAACTCCTTTGATTTTAATTCCGTAATTGATATGATTAGTATTACAAAACTTTTAACATTTTTTATGTATATAGAGAACTATAGAGAACTGCCCAAAAATGTGAGCAGTCTTGCCGCTATTTTCTATATATATTTTAGCTACATTGTAAACTTAGAATAATTAAAGTACCAATTATGTATAGGTATAAAAACATTTATGATTAAATAAAAATAATTTAATTTAATTTGATTCACGCTGTATCCCGCACACAGCAGGGTAGGCAGAGGGGACCTCATGTTAAAACACTCCGTTCCCCACTTTCTGCCGAGTTCTGGAGGCATTGCGTGTTGACACCAGAGCGAAGAAATGAAAATATAAATGTAAATAAATATTTCACTTCCTCGAGTGGGGATCGAACCCACAACTAGTCGGTTTTACAGTCACACTTTGTGCCCCTGCGCCACGACTGGCATCTTATTTATGATTAGTACCTAATGAAAAAAAATAAAATATGAAAAAAAAAGAAACTTGTTTAGACATTGTTTAGCCTATCTAATATGAACAAAAAAAGTACGGACCATTTACTATATCAATAGAGCTATTCAATTTTAAATAAAAAAAAATAAAGCTAACTAATAAAAGGACTGTGGAAAAAAAACATTTTTTTTATTTAGTTACACATTATAAGTGTATTAGGTACATATCAAAGTACTATAAGTGACTTGACTGAGTTACTAGTTTTTATGTTTTTAGGCACCTGACTGTTTAATATCTATATTAATAGCTATCATTGCATTTCCACTTTGGTAAGAATACAAAGCTTAGGTAAAAATAATGAAATGAGTGAGAAACAGAGTGTTTCGACACTCGCAGCGTACCGCATGGAGCTAAAAAAATATAATTTATAATTAACATTTTCGAGGATATATAATTAAGATCCTTGCAAATTTTCTTTATTAAGCTTAAGGCAACTGATATGCGGGTATAAGTTGATATTACTTAAAACTAACACTTTTATACTTATCGTCGCTTTGGTGGAACAAAATATCAAAAATCTTATTTAAATTTGGTTTGTGATTTGGAAATTTAAGAAATCAGTTGCACTCTGTATCTGCTCGCAGCAGGGTCCCCATTTTATTAAATATTTCATTTCATCAAGTGGGGATCAAACCCACACCCTGTCACATTTACAATCACACTTCGTGCCCCTGCGCCGACTGGCTAACTGGCTCTGATTTAGAAATTATGAGGACAAATTGTGTTTGTCCCCACAATTTCTAAATCATTCTAATCAATCTTGATTAAGTATATATTATGGAAAAAGACAAGGCAAACGAGCGTAAGGGTCAGCTGATGGTAAGTGATCACCGCCGCCGCCCACGACCCCGTGCAAAGAACAGAGGCAGAGAAGCTACAGGTGCGATGCCGGCCGCCAAGGTGGAGACAGAGTAGAAGGAAGTTCCTACTAAGTTGCTCAGTAGTGGAGTGACACGTATCCAAATGGTGTGGATGGTAGGTACTTGAGTTTGTGACATAGTTTGTATGTGAGTTAAGTATCAACCTTGCGTAGACCAAAGAACTATCTATCTATATAACTAAAATTAAAGTCTAAAAATAGCAAAAAATCTATTTTTATAACGACGTCGTCTACCTTCTTACTATATTTTATTTATGTCAAAGGGCAGACTCGACATCGTGACCGTGGAAAATTTGAAAAGGCCGCGTTAGTTCTTACAAAAACTTCTAAACAAAAATAACTATTAAGTAGGTACTAGATTAAAGTGTGTCTATTGTAAAATCGGCATTTATGTAGATTAGTTTTTTTTATCAGCTTCACGCTGTATCCCGCAGACAGCAGGGTATGCAGAGGGAACCTAACCTATTGAGATTATTTTGTAAAGACTTTAATATGTTTATATGGAGAGGTAATTAAAAGTCGTAAATGCTGTTTAAATTTTATTCTTATCTTCTTATTATTTAAATCTTCTTTGATAACAATTCGAAAATTAATATTGTAATGAACTAAAATAGTTTATTTTTCGCAACCAAGAATTTTTGCCAATATTAAGAAAATAAAATTGATTTATTTATTTTTATTTCTTTAGCTTCACGCTGTATCCCGCACATAGCAGAATTGACAGAGGGAGCCTAGACACCTCGTTTTAAGACACCTCCGTTCCCTATTTTCCACCGAATTCTGAAGACATTGCATATTAAGTGGAACTCAACTCTAAAAAATTAAAGTTTCGAATTTTTACCATTAAAACCTCAAACAAAACCTACTTCCCTCTCTTTCCAATGAACAAAAAATAATAAAAATAAACAAATTCTTTCTCTAAAAGTCACTAATAGCACACTTCGAACCCGCTATTAGCTATTTGGAATTCCGCCAGCGGTCTACCGTTTCCCACAGCGGTGCCAGCGCGGGCATATCTGCCGATATTGTACTTAATTTGTAGCTTCGTGAATGTAAGAGATTTAGTGCGCCCGAGATGTTATACTTACAGGGGAATGTAAACGGAAATTTTCTTTTTTATGTTAATTTTTTAATATTACTTTTATCTTTTTTTTAGATATTAAAAAAAAATAATTAAATCAGCTTCACGCTGTATTCCGCACACAGTAGAGTAGGCAGAGGGAACCTAGTGTTAACACTCCTGGTGCCCATTTTCTGCCGAATTCCGGAGGCATTGCGTGTTGAGTGGCAGAGCTCAACGCCGCGTTTAACCTCGACACTAGAACGAAGAAATGAAAATATAAATTTAAGTAGCTGCGCCACGACCGGCCTCACTTCTATCTCATTCTTAGATATTCCTCTCTTATAACTTTTTTTTAATTGAACTAAAATTTTGTTTTTTTATTTTGTTTTTGGTTTTTTTCATGTTTAGCTATTTTTAGTAGTAAAAAAATTATTTTATTTTTAATTTAAGTATTATCTTTTTTGAAATTAAGATTAAATTTATAAGCCTGTTCTTTTTGTTTTTTTTTATTAGTTTAGATGTGCACAACAACTTGAATATACATGTAAAGTTAGCCTAAAATTGTAATAGGTACTTTGTATCAAAATACTTAAAAATGTTTGTAAATTATTGTAGTCTTAGTATGTAACATTAGCTTCCTAATAAATAAATAAATATTTGTTTAAATGAAAATGCTTAGTTCTGTAATTCTTTTTTTTTTTGTTTTGTCAAAATAAAAATCTGTAAAATATGTAAATTTGATTCGATACATAATAGTAATAATATTATAATAATACTGTTTTTTGTATTTGCTTTAAATAACAATAAAATAGGAAACAGAAAAAAAAACGGAAAACAGTGCATAGTGAAGCCTAAATAAAATTACGCGTATGCCGCTTATGAAATTATGTTCTTGACAGGCAACTGTTATAAGCTAAAATGTCCTTGGATATTTTTTGTTTTTTTTTTTGTAGCCAAGCACGGTGTTGAGTTCCGCTTAACACGCAATGTAACGGAAATTTGATGAAGCTAAAAAAGTAATAATATTTATACGAAGTAATTTTTTTCAAATATATCTCTTCATTGTTAATAATATCTATAAATATAAAAGGACATGGACTGACTGACTGAGGTAAGACGCACGCAGAGCCGTAACCGCTGATGGTAGAAACGTGAAATTTGGACAGATGTTTATTTTCATAATCTGGACATCCACTAAGAGGGGATTTTGAAAAATTTTAACCTTAAAGGGATGAAATAGGGATTGAAAGTTTGTGTGGATTTCTTTTTAAATGGGCACCGATTTTTATAAAATTTAAATTCAGACTTAAAAATATTCTATTGAACACGTGTTTCGTGGTTTTTTAGAATTCACCCCTAAGGGTGCAAATAAGCGAGCGAAGCCGCGCGCCCTCTGGTAATCAATAAATATAAATGAATATTTTCGTTATACTTATTTATTCAACACTTTTATTTAGTTTTTCATATAATATTATTAAACTAATACTAACTAACTAAGCTAATTATAACATTAAAAACATAATAATACTTAAAGCACAGAAAATAAAAGAAATCTTCTATAAAAATAAAATAAAACATCAAATTACTGCAATCCAATGGACTGTGACTGGAGATGCATAGGATGCCGAATTAGATACGACGAGAATGCTTCAGATATCTACGAGTATAACGGTCGTTTTTTACTAATAAGATATTATATTGAGAGCTCAAACGATATCTTAATAAGGCATAACAAATTATTAAATAAAAATTTAATTAATAAAAACTTTTACTTATTACGTAATTAAAATTTTAAAATAAATTAAATCAGCTTCACGCTGTATCTCACACAGCAGGGTAGGCAGAGGGATCCTTGTGTTAAGACACTAGGATCCCTCAATAAGTTGAGTGGCGGAACTCAACTCCGCGCTTTATCTCTACACCAGAGCGAAGAAATGGAAATATATATTTTAAATAAATCGTACCCACAACCAGTCGCGTTCACAGTCAGTGCCTGTGCGCCACGACCGGCCTCTTATTATTATTTTTTTTTAGCTTCACACTGTATCCCGCACACAGCAGGGTAGGCAGAGGGAACCTAGTATTAAGGCACTCCGTTCCCCACTTTCTACCGAATTTTGGAGGCATTTCGTGTTGAGTGGCAGAACTCAACGCCGTGCTTTGCCTCGACACAGAGCAAAGAAATGGAAATATAAATTTAAGTAAATATTTCATCTCCTCAAATGGGGATCGAACCCACAACCAGTCGGTTTTACAGTCACACTTTGTGCCACTGCGCCACGACTGGCCTCTTATTAATTAATAAATAGTATAGCTATTTGCTTTCACAATAAGCTGTTTGCGTAAGTGTTTTAACTTTACAGGAATGGATGATTTTTTTTTCAGCTTCACGCTGTATCACGCAATGTGGGCAGAGGGAGCCTAGTATTAACACTCCGTTGCCTATTAAGACAATTACGTTCATCATTTTACGCATATATATTTGAGACATTTTGACTTTATTATTATGTAATTACGATTTCTGCGTCGATTTCTGGACTCGTCGTCAAATAGTACCTATAGGGAATATTTTCAAAAGGTCTCAGTTATATAGAGAATATTTTCAAAGTATTAAAAAGATGCGATTATAATGCAATACTCTTCTATAGCTTTTTTAGCCGTACCTACTCTAAAAAATACAATTTTATATAATAAAATGTTATATTAAATATTATTAAATACAATATTTTTTTAATTATATTAATATATGACTGGTTAAACGAACACTTTAACGGTTGCGTACCTTCACGAAATTTGTAACATCTGGCCCTAAGTGACTTCCTTAAATTCCTCACATAGCCAAGTGTACCTAAATCGACGTGATTCGGCGGAACCGTGTAGGTATTTAAAAGGGACCAGCAACAGTGACCCCTTGGAACTTAAAAAATATCTATTTCCAATACCTCTTCGTGGACCATTCAAAACTGGTTATAGTTACAAGTAAAAACGCGGTCGTCAATTGTGCCGGTTAAAACGCCTTAATCAAACTCCCCAAGCAAAAAGTAAAGTGATAAAAAATAAATTTTTAAAATAGTCTAGCGATGTCTGTACCAGGAATTCCGGGGTTCTACAAAAAAGTAGGATCTGATAATATTTTCACACAAATCTGACATACATATACATATTTTTTTAATTGTGTATAATCCATACTAATATAATAAAGGTAATAACTAATCAATACGTCAATTTTTGAGAGAAAAATCTAATAAAATCCCAAAAGATTACCCAACCCTGGTGTAGAGACACAAATGTGTGACAGGTTGTTGGTTCGATTCCCACTCGAGGAAATTAAATATTTTATATTTTCATCTCTTCGCCCTAATGTCTGGTCAAACTCACCACTCAATACACAATGCTGGCTGGCAATGCAATTAGCTTCTTCAGCATACCCTGGTACATGGCGGATACAGAGCTGAAAAAAGGTTAAATTTAAGTATATAACAACAGTATAGATATTCATACTAAAATAACCAACCGATTTATCCTAAATACACTTTAATATAATAACATTTAAAAAAAGAAGCGTATAAAGCCACACAGCGGCCACTAGTATAATGTATAATTGTGTATCACTTATACATCTATATATATAAAAGGACTTGTGCTGACTGACTGAGGTAAGACGCACGCAGAGCCGTAACCGCTGATGATAGAAACGTGAAACTTGGGCAGATGTTTATTTTTATATTCTGGACATCCACTAAGAAGGGAATTTGAAAAATTTTAACCCTAAAGGGATGAAATAGGGGTTGAAAGTTTGTATGGAATTTTTTTTTAATCTGTACCGATTTTTATAAAATTTGAAATTCAGACTCTTAAAAATATTTCATTGAACACGTGTTTCATGGTTTTTAAGAATTCACCCCCTAAGGGTTCAAATAAGGGGTTGAAAGTTTATATGGAAAAATCTTTAAATTGCCACCGATTTTTATAAAAATTTAAATTCAGACTGTTAAAAATATTTTCTTGAACACGTGTTGCGTGGTTTTTTTAGAATTCACTCCTAATAAGCGAGCGAAGCCGCGCGCGCCCTCTAGTTTATATATATTTTTAAACGATTTCTGTAAAAAAAGGAGGTTATAAATTCGACTGTATTTTTTATTATTTATTTTTATTTTTGAGAGACTAAAACGATTAATAAAAATAGAATGCCAGTTTTTGTTCTTATATTATAATATATTTTTTTCTACCAAACAACAATGTCAGTTTGTTCAAAGATAATAAAAAGCCATATTGCCAGAACAACAGCATAAAATACCTTTTTCTCACATATCCTCGTATACGATCAGTGATGATGCAGAACAGGTAATAAGCTAAAAGTGAAATAAAATTGAATCTAATCTCCGCTAAAGTAATCGGTAAATCAGGTAGGATGCAGACACGTGCGCGGGCGCAGCGAATTGTTTGGTACAGGTAGAGAGATATATATGTATATACATGTATATATATAATATTTTAGTGATGTTCTACTACTTGCTTTTAATATTTCTATTTATTAGAGGCCAGTCGTGGCGCAGGGGTATAAGTGTGACTGTAAGCGCAACAAGGTGTTGATTCGATTCCAATTACGAGGAAATGATATTTAATATTTCCAATTTCTTCGCTCTGGTGTCGAGGCAATGCGTGACGTTGAGTTCTATCACTCAGTATGCAATGCCTCCAGAATTCGGTGAAAAATGGGTGACGAAGTGCCTTAACACTATTTTTCGCCTGCTGCTGTGTGGGATAAAGCGTCACGCTGAAGAAAATCACTAACTATACCAAGAAAGCCAAATGGGATATTAGGGAAGCATTTTCTTATATTTTTATTTAAGATTAATGGTAAGCCAACAATAGCCTGCTAGCCCATCTAAAAATATATATGCAAATAAAATATACAAATATAAAGATAAAAAGGCATTGAGGCATTTCCTTTTTATATATATAGAAATATTTAAAAAATTACAAGAATTGAATTTTTATCGATGGTCGAAAGGCCAGCCCTGCCGCATAGCGGCGCGTACGCAGGAATCTCGCGTTACGCATATCCCACTTTCCATTTCCTCACATATACCAAAAGGTTTTTATTTTAATACTAATAATATTCGTTCGAAGTTTGTAATATTATATTTTATACGTACCATTTTACTGTCAATAATAATCAATACTGAGGCCAGTCGTGGCGCAGCGGCATAAAGTGTGACTGTAAACCCACTGGTTGTGGGTTCGATCCCCACTCGAGGAGATGAAATATTTACTTAAATTTATATTTCCATTTCTTCGCTCTGGTATCGAGGCAAAGCGCGGCGTTGAGCTCTGCCACTCAACACGCAATGCCTACAGAATTCGGTAGAAAGTGGAGAACGAAGTGTTTTAACACGAGGTTCCCTCTGCCTACCCTGCTGTGTGCGGGATACAGCGTAAAGCTGATTTATTTATTTTTTATGAATCTATATAACAATGCAGAAAACCTAAAATTTCTTAAATATTTGTGTTACATTCAAAATCTTTTTTTAAAATATTTAATAAATTATTCAAGAATCATTTTATAATTCAACTTTTAAATATTTACACATCCATCTATATTTATCGACATAAGAAATCTTAAATACTATGAAAAAAAATACGTGAAGAAATATACAAAAATAACCAAACGTCACCAGTATAATATGTACTGGAATATTTTCTTATAATTCTTATAAAGACATGGGATGCCATTCGCATTATAAGACTGGAGGTATTGTTCCAATTGTTTATTGGACGTCCACAATACCCTGAAATACGCGGTAGTCGAATAAAGTGTACGCGATCAGCGAAATATGTCCGCGGCGGTATTACCATACCCATATTGAAATCGGCTTTGAAACCAACTATTGTTTACTTTAAATAAGAAAAAGAGTTGATGATCATGATTGTGCAATATCTGTATGCAGAAATAGAAATTATTATCTATCTTTCAATGTGGGAAGCTTTAAAATAAAACTAAACAATAAAAAATTTTTAAATCTTAATTTTTTTTTGCTGTCGGAAATCTTCTTCTTCTTCTCTATTTTGAATATAACACTTTATTATGATCAAATCAAATAAAAATCCCGCAGTAGTAAGCAGAGGGAAGGGGGGTAAGTAGTAGGTAGAGGGAACCTAGTATTAAAATACATCGTTCCCCACTTTCCACCGAGTTCTGAAGGCATTGCGTGTTGAGTGGCAGAACTCAACGCCGCGCTTAACCTCGACACCAGAGAGAAGAAATGGAAATATAAATGTAAGTAAATATTTTATCTCCTCGAGTGGGGATCGAACCCACAACCAGTCGTGTTTACAGTCACACTTTGTGCCCCTGTGCCACCACTGGCTTCAAAATAAAACTTACTTAAAATTATAGGCAGACTCTTATAATCTAATGAGTAAGGGTGCTTCATTAGTGAACAAACACAGCCGACGGCACCGCAATACATCTTGTATGAGGTGGGCTAGTCTGCGTTTTTTTACACGTGAATATAATAAATATTTTATATGCGTTTATGCCTAACTTATAAATGTCCTTCAGATATCTTTCATATATGGCAGGCTGTATAGAGAAAACATAGTGGTAAATCGTTCCTTTCTTAATTTTTCGCCTGATTTTGAGATATTGCAGTTGGAGAAGCAGAAGTCAAAGCTTACTAGAGCGAGGAAAAGAGAAAGTTTATATGTATATATTCAGTTGAAAAAATATTTTTTCTTATTCTGTATTAAGTTCTAAATTTAATTTAATCTTACTAACTAAAATATAAAAGAGGAATTTTTCTTTTAAATAATCATAAATACGCCAAAATCGGACAGAATCCACCACTTCCACTTTCCATCTATTTGTTTCCACCAGAAAACGTTGCGTGTTGAATAGCAAAGCGATCCCCAGCTTAACCAGATCGAGTCAATCACAGTTTATACAAGTGAATTATAAAGCAAACTAAAAACCCGACTGCATAAACCAATTTAATAAGCCCAGTAGCACCCTGTAGTGTGCAGGATACAGTGTGAAGCTGTTTTTTAGTAACTCTCACAAGGCAAATCCTATTATATTGCATTTATTAAAAGCGGCCAGTCGTAGCGCAGTGGCACGAGGTGTGACTGTAAAACCGGCTGGTTGTGGGTTCGATCCCCACTTGAGGAGATGAAATATTTACTTAAATTTATATTTCCATTTTTTCGCTCTGGTGTCGAGGTTTGGCGTTGAGTTCTGCCACTCAACACGCAATGCCTTCAAAAATTCGGCAGAAAGTGGGGAACGGAGTGTCTTAACACTTGGTTCCCTCTGCCTACCCTGCTGTTTGCGGGATACAGCGTGAAGCTGTTTTTTTTTTAAATCGTTTACTAACTTAACAATTACAAGGGAACAAATGTACAGATAAACGCAAAAAAAACATAATCCTCCTTTTGAGCTTCGCCGGAGTCGGGTACAAATTATATTTTACATGTGGCTTCGACTCTGTGATCATATGGAATAAACTAAAACCTATGTATGATATATAACACATCCCTGGTGGACTATAACCCTCCTTGGATAAGTAGACTATATAACACAAAAACGTTTCGAGTGGACATCGAACCCACAACCTGTCACGTTAACAGTCACGCCACTGTGTCACGACAGCCTCACGTTGTAATATTTCATTGTGTTATTTATTTATTTATTTATAACAAAAAATTGTAGAATACCCCGTAGAATATGTGTTAGGCAACCTATACATTGAGAACAGTGCTTACAAATTGATTGGACGTCGCCAGCGTCTGCCACCTGTCACTTTGTCACTCAACAGACTTAACGATGCTAACATATATTTTCTTATTAAAAAAAAAATAAAAATGGAAAATCCAATCCTATTATATTACGTGTGACGTGACGAAATCAAATCAAAAAGAAGCGGAAATTAAAATATTAATAAATTATAATTTATTGGCCCCAATGGGGATCGAACCCACTACCATTTACAGTCCATGCTTGTGCCACTACGCCACGACTGTATCTCATTGGTAATATTTAATTAATTTACTAGCTTAATTTATAGCAAAAGTTTTTAGAATATCCCGTAGAATTTCATCTGTTAAGCAGCCTATATATCGGGAACAGTGCTTACAAATTGATTGGACGTCGCCAGCGTCTGCCGCCTCTGCGCCTGTCACTTTGTCACTCAACAGACTTAACGACGCTAACATACATTTTCCTATTAAAAACAAAGAAAAAGTAAAATTCAACTTTTTCTCAATGTAATAAAGCGTAATACAGGTTTTTAAGATCGCAAATAAATATTTGTAAGTTGGCAATTCCGGTTTCGCGGTTGTTAGGCCAATTTATCAAGTATAAGACGATAAATGTTATGTTGTTTTTATTTATTTATAGAAAAATATATATATGGCTATGAGTAACGGTGCACAAAAGTTTTATCAACCTCAAACGGAGCCCTGCTGCACCACGACGGTTTCATATCACCATTACTGCAAAAATCGAATCTTTTTTTTGTTTTACACACAGCAGGATGAGCAGAGAGAACATAACCTTAAGACACTCTATTCTCCACTTTCCGCCAAATTCTGGAGATTATGGTGGAACTCAACGTGCTTTGCCTCGACACCAGAGCAAGGAAATGAAAATATTATACATTTCCTTGATTGGTAATCGAACCCACAACTGTCGAGTTTACAGTCACATACGTATGCAGGCGTATAGGCGCAGGTCTACCGTCTCGAATCTGTATTCAAAAAGCTTAAAATGATATCCAACTATAATTCCAACATTAGCATTCACCAAATAAATTCACAAACAGAAAGCATTTCGGCGTAAACGCACGCGTAATCTAGTTGAGGCGAACACGCTGTACATCGGTGATTATTTACGGAGTTAACCCGCGCCCTACAGGGCTGTACGCTGTACTCTGTACGTGCGATACGCAACTTATCTAATCTCATTGCGGCTTTCCATTGTTTGGACTACCAACATTGAATTATTTATATTGTAGTGTCTTTTGATATTGTTTGTATAAAATGTTTTATTTATATGGGTAGGTACTTATGAATATTTTACGTTATTATATTTATTTGTGTTAATTATTTTGTAAATGGATTTAAATTGAGTTAAAAATCAGCTTCACGCTATATCCCGCATACAGCCGGGTATGCAGAAGGAACCTAGTGTTAGGACACTTCGTTCCCCACTTTCCGTCAAATTCAAGAGGCATTGCGTATTGAGTGGCAGAACTCAACGCCGCGCTTTGCCTCAACACCAGAGCGAAAATGGAAATATAAATGTAAATAAATATTTCATCTCCTCGAGTGGGGATCGAACCCACAACCAGTCGGTTTTACAGTCACACTTTGTGCCGCAAATTGAATTTAAATTGATTTGTTTATTCAAAATAGTAGGTCAATAATAGTGAGGCTCGCTGATCGTGTGTTCGGTTTCCACTGACATTGTAACGCCACTCAACACACAATGCTTCCAGAATTCAGCAGAAATTGGGGAACGAAATGTCTTAATACTAGGTCCCCTCGACCTACTCTATTATACGGAGTACAGCGTAAAGTTATAAAAAAATTGTTCAAATTATATAGATAGATCATAGGGACAAGATAAAAAGTTGATGATCAACGAATAATAAAAGATATAATTTATGAATATCTTCGTATTCACAGTACTATCTCCATTCTCTCTTATATCTTTAATTAAAAATTCTAAATGAAAAACTGCTGGAATCTTTCGAGACATTGCGAATAGCGGAAGTGAGTAGCGAAACACAGAAATACCACAAATTTTATCACTAACCTTACGAAAAAAAATTAAATATAATATATACTAAAATAATAAAAAAAACAGAATGTTTACATATTACCAATCTAATTACAAAAAGATAATAATTATCTATATCAATTTCCAATTAAAAAAAAATCATAATCTAACAGATAAAAAAGAAAAGAAAAGAAAAGTCTTACAAACTTTTAATCGATTGGTCCTAATGCGCCCAAGCACGAGCAACGTCCCATGCCATAATAAATATGCAATAAGTTATGGAACGCCGGCAGCCCAGCACCGCATTAAAGATATAGCTGGCTTCGATTCGGTTTCAATGTTAGTGCCGATTCGTTTTGGTGTCTTATCTTTTTGTGTGTTGAATACGTAGAGTTGGTCTTTAAAAATAGGTCTGGAAATATAAAATAACTTTTTTTTTTTAATATTTTTTAAACATTTTTAAAGTGTTATTCCACACTTAGGAAAGAAAGACAAATACTTATTTAGAAAGCGTATAAAAAATTTGGACGTAGCGGGACTCGAACCCGCGCCTCCTGGAAACCGACCAGGCGCTCTGACCACTAAGCCATACGTTCTCTGAGTTCTCGTTGAGAGTTGTGAGAAAACGTATGGCTTAGTGGTTTAATAACGTATAAAAATTTGAGCGTAGCGGGATTTGAACCTGTGCCTTGTTCATGCGTTCTAATCTCTAAGAAATACGTTCTAAAATAAATCGTTTGGCTTAGTGGTCATGGCTCTTTTAAATTTTTATATGATTTCGAAATAAGTATTTTTCTTGCTTGTGTGGAAGTGTGGAAAAATACTTTAAAAATGTTAAATACTTATATGAAATTAATTTGTACCATTACTTTTTCGTAAAAAATAAATATACATTGAAATGTGAATAAATATATTAAGCTTCACGCTGTATTCCGCACACAGCAGGGTAGCAGAGGGAACCTAGTGTTAAGGACACTCCGGTCCCCACTTTCCACCGAGCACTGGAGGCATGGCATGTTGAGTGGCGAACTCAACGCCGCGCTTTACCTCGACACCAGAGCGAAGAAATGAAAATGTAAATGTAAATAAATATTACCTTTCCTCGAGTGAAGATCGAATCCACAACCAGTCGATTTTACAGTCACACTTTTTGCCTTTTACGCCTCGTCTGGCCACATTTAAATATATGCAACTTTTAATTTATTTAATCAAGACTATGGTGGTGTTTAATATAATGGGTTGGTGATGGGATTCTTATAATAATAACATTTTACTATAAAAGTATCAATTCTGATGTTCTTCTATTGGCAAATGTCCTGTTTAAATGAAAAATATAATTATTGTTTTCAAGCTTTGTCTTCAGTTATTATAATTATTTAACTGAGATCAGTGGAGGGTCTAAGTCAAGCTTTCAATACCTTTCCGTATTAGTTCTAAATATTTACCGACGCCTGTTTTTTTTTTGTTTAGGTATGGCAAATTCGTAAGATTCTTCAAAAAAATGAAATTTATTTATTATAATCGAGATTTTTTTTAAATATTAATTGTATATGATTTAGTCAGTCAAATCAGTCCGAAATTAGATTTGGTCATATAATTTCGTAATTTTAAAAAAGCGTAATGAAACGGAAATGCAAATTTTATCTTGAAGTAAGTATATATTTATTATTAATTTATTCTAGGGACAAAACAATTGAGGCCAGTCGTGCCGCAGAGGCACAAAGTGTGACTGTAAAATCGAGTGGTTGTGGGTTCGATCCCCACTCTAGGAAATTAAATATTTACTTACATTTATATTTTCATATCTTTGATCTGTTGTCCAGGTAAAAGCGGGGCGTTGAGCTCCGCCACTCAACCCGCAATGCCTCCAGAATAGTGGAAGCGGGCGCGGAAAGTGGAGAATGGAGTATCTTAGGTTCCCTCTGCCTACCCTGCCCATGCGCGGGATAAAGCGTGAAGCTATTTTTTTAATTTTTTATTCACAACACAATTCGAAACACAATTCATAGGAAATAACAAAATAATTACATATTAAATAAAATTATAATAAAATATATTAATAATCTCATTAATTTATTATACACAATGTAAGACTTATGTCATGGCTTCCAATATACAACCAATAAATCACTTCTATCGCTGTAAATAACGTTGATTTAATTATAATGCCTAGAGATATAACAACCAGTTAGTAGTCATTTTGCTTGTGTTACATACTGTAATTAAATATTATTATTTTATAACGATATCTACTAAAGTCGATGCAATTGAAATTTTATGTATGTATCTGTGAGAGATGGAGGTCATCGATTTGCACTGTTGAAGGATTTGAACTTATCTTATACATATTTTTTTTTATTTTAAAAATGAAATCAACTTCACGCTGTATCCCGCACACAGCAGGGTAGGCAGACAGAACCTAGTGTTAAGACACTGCGTTCCCCACTTTCTGCCGAATTCTTGAGGCATTGCGTGTTAAGTGGCAGAACTCAACGCCGCGCTTAACCTTGACACCAGAGCGAAGAAGTGGAAATATAAATTTAAGTAAATATTTCATTTCCTCGAGTGGGGATCGAACCCACAACCAGTCGGTTTTACAGTCACACTTCGTTCCCTATTGGGGTTAAAACCCCACAACTGCCACGTTACAGTCAAACTCTTGTGCCCCTGCGCCACGACGGCCCCATTAATTTCTTAAGTAAGATTCTGATTTACCTGATATTTTAGTACTATAATGATTGTGAATTGATTCAATATTTGCTTATTAAAAATTAACTTAAAATGTTAATTATATACAGTCACAAGCATGTGACTATAAACGTGTCAGGTTGTGGGTTCGATTCCCACTCTAGGAAATTAAATTTTTAATATTTATTTTTTTTTGCTCTGGTGCACAGCGCTTCATTGAGTTCGCCCAAAATTCCAGCGGAAAGTGGGAAGCGGAGTGCGGGATATAGCGTGACACGTGTTAAAAAATTGTTAAACACTTATTTATATATATTTAATTCACGTCATACAAAACCAAAGATTGAAATGAGTTCATAATCACGTCATACACTAGTTCTAATTACACGATGTTACCTACTAGTATATTAAAATTTTATTTCGTTACAGGAAAATACAATTGCAGATAGCGTTCCTTGAACACATTACTAATTCCAATGAATAAGCTTCGATGACTTCAAAATAATAGTTTCCATATTGTTTGACTGAGTGTTTATTATGAGGAAAGATTGTCAAATTATAAGATAAGTGAATATGGTTCTATAAATCAGATTCACGCTGCATCCCGTACACTGAGGAATAGGCAGAGGGAACCTAGTGTTAAAACACTCTTTTCCCCATTTTCCACTGAATTTTTTAGGGATTGCGTGTAGAGTGTAGAATGGAATCCAAGCTTTTACCTCGATATTAGAGCGAAGAAATAAAAATATAAATTTAAATAAATATGGCAACTGAAATTAATAACTGGACTGCCTTAAGCAGATATGTGTATGTAATAACATAAGTCTAGTTCTAGGTAATATCTACAGAAAAAATTTAAAAGAAATGTAAAAAAAAAACAAAGGGTACGGACCATAAGTCTGTAGTGTAAGTAAGAATTAAAATAAAAAAAAATCCTCGAGTGGGGATTGAACTTACAACCGTCAACAGTCGCGTTTACAGTCACACATCTATGTCCCTGCGCCAAGACTGGCCACATGGATGTGGATGAATGGAAGGATATGTTTTTAGGTTAAAGTTTATTTAAGCTTCATGTTTGACCCCGCTTATAGAAACCTATGATAAGACAATCTGTTCCCAATTTTCGAGACATTAGGTGTTGTGTGACGGATTTCAACGCCACGCTAAGCTTTATTAGACCGGGGATAAAATAATTCTTCCTCAGCCTCAGCGTTAAACTTGAGCTGGGGAATTAAATTAGGGCGTAGACTTCCACTACAACTTCATAATAATTATACCCTGACTTCTACAGTTACCCAGGTATAGGCATTTAGCACGCCACTGACTTCAGCTCCTGGCTTCCAACCAGAAGCAGCCTCTTTCCAAACGTCATTCCATATAGCTGTACCAAATCACCATAA